>BRDA01030694.1:0-19704 GCA_036984385.1 Crenuchus spilurus | reverse complement strand
ATATATATATATATATATATATATATAGCCTTTATTATAAAATTGCAATGGCATTTTAGGGTCACTTAAACAAATAAAAACAAATAAAAAAATATATATATGAGTGAGGAAAATAAGTATTTGAACACCCTGCAAATTTACAAGTTCTCCCACTTAGAAATCATGGAGGGGTCTGATATGTTCATCTTAGGTGTATGTCCACTGTGAGAGACATAATCTAAAAGAAAAAATTCAGAAATCACAATGTATGATTTTTTAATAATTTATTTGTGTGTTACTGCTGTGTGAACACCTGCCAATCAGCAAAAATTCTGGCACTCAAAGACCTGTTAGTCAGGCTCTAAAAAGTCCTTTGAGGTCGATAGCTGCATAAAGACACCTGCCCACCCCACACAATCCCAACTACTAACATGGCTAAGACCAAAGAGCTGTCCAAAGACACCAGAGACAAGATTGTAAACCTCCACAAGGCTGAAAAGGGCTACGGTGCAGTTGCCAAGCAGCTTGGTGAAAAAAGATCAACTATTGGAGCAATTATTAGAAAATGGAAGCAGCTAAACATGACTGTTAATCTCCCTCTGACTGGGGCTCCATGCAAGATTTCACCTCATGGTGTATCAATGATCCTAAGAAAGGTGAGGAATCAGCCCAGAACTACATGGGAGGTGCCGGTCAATGACCTGAAGAGAGCTGGCACCACTGTTTCCTAGGTTACTGTGGCTAATACACTAAGATGTCATGGTTTAAAGTTATGCATGGCAAGGAAGGTTCCCCTGCTTAAATCAGCACACGTCCAGGCCCGTCTTAAGTTTGCCCATGACCATTTGGATGATCCAGAGGAGTCTTGGGAGAAAGTGCTGTGGTCAGATGAGACCAAAATTGAACTTTCTTTGGTCTTCATTCCACTTGCTGTGTTTGGAGGATGAAGAATGATGAGTACCATCCCTAAAACACCATCCCTACTGTGAAGCATGGGGGTGGAAGGATCATGTGTTGGGGGTGTTTTTCTGCACATGGGACAGGACGACTGCACTGTATTAAGGAGAGGATGACCGGAGCCATGTATTGCGAGATTTTGGGGAACAAGCTCCTTCCCTTAGTTAGAGCATTGAAGATGGGTCGTGGCTGGGTCTTCCAACATAACAGTGACCCAAAGCACAAAGCCGGGATAACCAAGGAGTGGCTCCGTAAGAAGCATATCAAGGTTCTGGAGTGACCTAGCCAGTCTCCAGACCTAAACCCTATAGAAAATCTTTGGAGGGAGCTCAAACTCCGTGTTTCTCAGCGACCTGGCTGATCTGGAGAAGATCTGTGTGGAGGAATGGGCCACAATCCCTGCTGCAGTGTGTGCAAACCTGGTGAAAAGATACAGGAAACATTTGACCTCTGTAAAGGCTACTGTACCAAATATTAACATTGATTTTCACAGGTGTTCAAATACTTATTTGCAGGAGTAACACACAAATCAATTATTAAAAAATCATACATTGTGATTTCTGGATGTTTTCTTTTAGATTATGTCTCTGACAGTGGACATGCACCTAAGATGAACATTTCAGACCCCTCCATGATTTCTAAGTGGGAAAACTTGCTAATTCGCAGGGTGTTCAAATACTTATTTTCCTCACTGTATATATTGCTATGTTATAATCACTGACATATACAGTAACTATGTATACAATTCATTATTATATATTTATAATGCTAATCTCCCAAAAAATGACTGCCAATTTGGCCAGTCATATACTCATCATCCAACTTGCTAATATGGCTAATGTACTGTTGGTGCTCCAACCCACCCAGTCAGGGACTCTGCATGATATATGAAGGTCCTGCAGTATCTGGCATCTAGACATTAGCAGCAGATCCTTTAAGCTCAATGTGACGCTGCCACATATCAGACTTGCACATCCCACAAATGATCAAATTGAGATCTGGAGAATTTGGAAGCCATTGTTAGTAGACTGACCACTGCTTACTGGGTGCACCTCAGAGATGTTTCCAGCCATCTGATCATAGCTATCAGGACCTTATCACAGCATTTCAGTTCGGCACACTTCAGCAACAAACATGCTGTCTAAGACCACTGTTCTCTTAAGGTTTAATATCCTTTTGTTTGAGTAACTGTCTCTACTGCCCAGTGAAGACTTTCTACTAGATTCTGGAACATTGCTGTGAGGATTTGAATGCATTTATTAGAAGCAGTATCCTTTTGGATAGATTGTGTATCTGCAGTGTTTTTAAATAACAATACATCATACAGCTGCAGTGGCTTTCTTGGTGCACATAGGAATACATTGCAATCCTGGTCTCTCAACTTTGGTATATGGAGCTCTTGTAATGGAGTGCCAGCCTGTTCCATTCAATAACATCTGGAAGCTGTTGCCCGCTCCTGTAGGCAGCATCGTGTTGTTCCTTTACGCAACAAGTCTGAACATATCCTAACTGCTCTGAGGGCCTGCGCCCTCATCCCAGCTTTAGCCATTAAGGTGGCATCAGCTCAGCGCAGAATGGCCATAATGCTCATGAAACCAACCAGCATACCCTCCCAAAACGTCAGGCAATGGCGCGGAAGTAAAGAGGTGCATTGGAAGGGGCACTTTGACTAGACAACAAGGTTTAATTATGTGGAAAGGATGGATGGAGTGTACAAGATGACAGGTACAGGCATGTACAGGGGCTGAGGGGGCTGGCAGGAGCGATGAAGGAAAGACAGCTTTAACGAGGTCACACTCATTTGCTCGGCTGAGGAAGGAGAAGTGCTTTCGCAGCATGCCAACAACTGTTTGAATACAAAAGGACAGAGGAATATACTGCAGCCTTCCTGTATGTAATTATACATAATTAAAATACAAATTCTAAACAATTGACCTGTCCATTCTCCGCCCCTACTTATTTTGTTTTTAGCTTGTTTAGCATTTACTGACCTTTCAAGGATGATACCTTATCATTTCACAAAAACTATCTGTGTACATTAACTGGGACATGTTATGTCCCCCGATATTAAACATCTTGAGATATATTCTCAGAAGGATGAACTACACAAACATTATATATACAGTGCAAACGTATTCACCCCCGTTGGCATTTTTTGTGTTTTGCTACCACACAACCTGGAATTAAATGAATTACTTGAGGGTTTGCATCATTTCATTTACAGAACATGTCTACAACTGTGAACATCTAATTTTATTTTCATTGTGAATCAAACAACAAATAGGACACAATAAGAGAACTTTAGTGTGCATAACTATTTACCCCCCTAAAGTCAGAGCTTAATAGAGCCATCTTTCGCAGCAAATACAGCTGCAAGTCACTTTGGATAAGTCTCTATGAGCTTGCCACATCTTGGCATTGGGATTTTTTCCCATTCCTCCAGCAAAACTGCTCCAGTTCCTTCAAGTTAGGTGGTTTCCGCTGGTGAACATCAATCGTCAAGTCTGACTTACAGATTCTCAATTGGATTAAGGTCTGAGCTTTGACTAGGATATGCAAATACATTTACACGTTTCACTCGAGTGTTGCTTTAGCATATGCTTTGGATTAACAGGTTTTGCTCAAGAATATCCCTGTATTTAGCGCTATCCCTCTTCCCCTCAACTTGAACCAGTTTTCCCATTCCTGCTGCTGAAAACCATCCCCACAGCATGATGCTGCCACCACCATGTTTCATTGATGGATGGATGGTGTCCTTGGGATGATGTGACATGCTGGGTTTGTGCCAGACATATTCAGAGTTCAATTTTGGTCCCATTTGACCAGAGCAACTTCTATGTTTTGAGAGTCTCCGACATGCCTTTTGGCAAACTCGAAATTAGCCTAGCCACTCTTCCATAAAGCCCAGCTCTCTACAACTTATTGTGGCCATATGGACAGATACTCCAGTCTCTGCTTGGCAACACTGCAGCTCCTTCAGGGTTACCTTTGGTCTCTGTGCAGCCTGTCTGATTAATGCCCTCCTTGCCTGGTTGGAGAGTTATGGTGGGTAGCCATCTCTTGGCCAGTGTGAAGTTTCCACAGTCTGTGATGGTTTGGGGTGCCATGTCATCTGTTGGTGTCCACTGTGTACAAAGTCAATGCAGCTGTAGATTTTAGCTGGAATAGATTTGATGAACTTAATGTCCTCGTTTACCCTCTTTGTACACATACGGCCTGTTTTATTGTAGAATAAGGTTCATCTGAACTCTCTCTGGCCTCTCTTGTGCCTGTAAAATGGAGAGGTGTGAAACACTGGAGCTGATCTGTATACACAGATAGCGCCCTCCGGGTACTACTGCTCCATCACAGGTGATCTTTATCTAAAAAGCACTTTTCACACGATACCTTTATCTCTCCGGCGTTTATTGTGTTGGCTCTTGAACACAAAGCAATAGAGCTGGGTGCGCACACTCTGATCGCTGTCTGATCTTTTGTACTACTTATTTACTATCACAAACACCATCAACAACAAATGGATTTGTGCTGAGTTTCACTGGGGAAGAATGCTGATTTGGTGATTTGCTGTGCAAGTTCTGAAACGTATGGCCTAAGCATGTTTAAATCTTTCTCTCGTGTGTTGTGGTGACACTTCCTGTGTGCTGGTTTGTGCATCTGTCGGATCCAGCACGCATGCCTGGCTAAGCATCTGCCGTGCAGTACTGGTGTGCCTTAAACTGTGAAAGTAACCTTTTCCTGGCATCTGACCCATCAGACTGCATTAGAGCAGAGGGAGGCTGTGTTGGAGAACAGCCTCCCCTGGTCTCCTCTCGCCAGCTTCAAACAGCTGCAGGAGTCTTCCTTCTCTCCCTCAGTGGATTCGAAATGACACTCTGGCTTCTAGGCTTTTGCTGCTTTTTTATGCTTCTGCTGCAGTGTTGCTGGAGTAATAGTTGAAATAGGTGACTGGGTGTGAGCTTTACGGCTGATTTTAGAGTAGTTTTGTTCATAATTTCATTCAAAAAGGTTAAACTGTCATAAATTGTATCTTCATTTCAAGTGACGTGACCTATGTTAAGCCATTTGTTTGCTTTGATGCTGATCAGTATGTCTTAAGACCAGAAATCCAGAATCTTCAATAAGTAGAATTTTTCATTTGGAGCTTGAGCAAATTACTATTCAAACAGTAAACACTGTGTTGTCTGATCAGTTATTTGAGCTAACTGCAATTATTAAAGCTCAAAGTCTTTTTATATTGTCGTCATTTACAATTGTCTACTATAGAGTTTGGTGTGGTTTGTGTGATCTGATATCTGTAGAGGTCAGTAGTGAGTATTGTTTGCTTATTTGAATTTGAACTTGCTGCTCATCCTCACCCTGTCCCATAATGTCACTGATCTGTCCAGGACTCTCTTTCCCATGACCCCTAGCATTCCAGAGCACTCACGTGACTCTCCGCTTAGCTGTTCCTGATTGGAGGTTTATTTACTATTTAAGCTGAACCCTTAGATATACTCATTGCTTGGTCTTGTCTTTCATTAACCCTTTGGAGTTGGCACTCCCACTGGTGGGATATAACCAAAATTCAGCAAAATCACTTATATAACTACATGATTTTATCCTTGAAACAAAACTAAACATACTCCAGAAACCTTAAAAGGTTTACTTTTCAAATGTATATAGGTTGAAGCAAAATATATTTTTTGATATTTGTGAGAGTACCATCAATGAGCAGAGGCAGATTATTCAGCGCGAGTCAGAATGCAGCGCTTTTTTCCCCACCCACAGATGCAATCTGCCATTCATATGGTAACAACATGGTAATTGCAGACATGCCATTGGAGGATTAGCAGTCCAGAAATGTGTGAAAACACATAATTGGTCTCTATTCATAAAGAGCACTGAATCACATCTAAAAATAGGTTTTTGGAAAGTCTGTTTAGATTTAATCAAAATATAGATTTATGACATTCTTACTGTTTTGACACTGTTGTTGCTGAGTTTGTGCTGAACAAAAGCCTGTGTAACACTTTGGAAAAAAAATATTTTAGATGTTTGTAATTTGTATAAAGTCAAGGCATGTCAGACTACATCAGAGTGTCTGAAATATCCTCGGACTCTAGAGGGTTAATGCAGTCACTAGCGTTATGTTCACTAATGGTTTTTAGTCTGGTTCCAGTTTTGCCCTGTTTAGTTTAGCTTTAGCCTGTTTCTTGTTTTGTTTCTCTTGTCTTATCCTAACTTGTATCCAGTCCTGTATGCTGTTTCCCATTAGCCAATAGCTTTATTTTCCTTTAGTTGTTTTGTATCTTGCTAGCTGTTGTTGCTGCTGATGCGGTTGTTATGTGTTGTTTATTTCATAGAGTTAATTTGTTTTCTATTTTTGTGACTTCACACTGACTCCTGAATTCTTTTTTGGATCTCACTTTTTGTTTGTTAGCTGTTCTTGTGTATCTGACCTCTTGCCTGTTTTTTGGATTATGTTTACTGATTGCCCTATAATTAAAGCTGTGATTTGCCCAATTTCGACTTTTATTACATGCAATAAACAAAAAGTACAATTGATTTCTTAATCATAGTTAATTATATTGCAAAGTTCATCATCTAGCAGATCATAAAAGCTAAAAATGATGACAGATCATAAAAGCTGCAGCAAAAATGATGTATATATTAGAGTACTGTATTGGATTTTGCATGTCTTCCTAAATCGTTTCTGCACACCAAACACCATCTTGTTTCTTGCATTGACGAGCTCCAGGCTAATGCATTGTGTCAGACATGGGAGGCTTCCTTGGCATGCTTCAAATTTTACTACCAACACTTCCCCTTACCAGATGGCAATTCACCGTCTCAGTCTACAGCCTTCGAACTGCAGGTCAGAACTAATCACCAACTTAAACAGGTGCCCAAATGTTCTCAGATCTGTCACTGGCAGCTCTCGAGTGTACTTCCCCCATCCCAAGTTAACCTGGAAAAAATGTGGGCTTGCTGACCATGAACTGGCAATGTGTTCAGGTTTTGAGGTCAGAGATGCTCCTCCGGTGTTCGTAAAACTAATGTAATTAGCATTACGAAGTTGCTGCAGCTGGAAGCCAGAACTCCTTGGGCCTGTGATGCTGTGGCATCATATGGCAGCTCCTTGTGCTGCTCTACTGCACTGAACTGACAGTTGAGCAAGGACCGTCGTAAAACAGCTAAATCCAGCCATCTGGCTCTCGCACTTCAAAGTGACCTCATGTCGTGGTGGTTTTCTGATTAGGGTGTGAAATGTACAGGTGTTGTGTGCTAGGTTGTGCTGAGGTACTGGGTCGCCCCAGACAGATTAACATATTTGAGGCTGAAACTTTTTTGTGAATTACCGCAGCGTATAAACAGTAGGGCTACAACCAATATTCAAATGTTGTTCCCTATACTTATATAGTCATCAGTAATGTAGAATATCATTAAAAAGGTAAGTAATGAACTGTAAAAAGGTAATCTAATGTGTATATTAATTACATGTAAAGCAACAAATTTCAAGTCATTTTTAACTTGGAGTATGGGTTACAGCTCACCACAATCCAGAAACATATATTTTTTTGTATAATATTTCATTTAGAGTTTGAGTAAATTACTATTCAAACAGTTTAGCTCTCAGACTATCACTGCCACAGTCCTAATTACAAGTCACTCCTGAAATAGAGACAACTTCAGAAGTGTCTTACCTACCTTAGCTTTGGGCAGCATGGTAGCTTGTTAGTTAGCATGTTTGCCTCTTTGGTTGAGGTCTTGAGTTCAAATCCCCATCAGGGTGGAGTTTCCATGTTTTCCCTGTGTCTGCATGGGTTTCCTCTGGGGTCTCCGTTTTCCTCCACAATCCAAAAATATGGAGATTGGGTGCACAGACTAAGTCACAGACATAATTTGGGGGGATGGGTGACATGTCCCCTGCAATTTTTCAAAAAGGGAATTTTGATCTTCAGTTTTTACTGTCCAAAAACAATGTTCCGCTATATTAAATGGAGACGGGTCAAGCACTAGGACCCAGCAGAAAACAGGCTGCTTAAGCTGAAACCTGTTTCTCTTTAGACAGCCCACAAGCTCATCGATTGGCTCTGCTGTTTCTTGCTAATGTGTGATTGGCCGTCACCGCTGACACTCCATCTGGTTCACTGCCAAAAGTCAAGAGCACAATTTTTAAGTGCGAGAGCGCAATTCGCACAGCACTCACTAATTTTCTTTCTTCCATTTGCTAATTTTTTATTCTCTTGCGCTCAGAATTAACAGCAAACAGCCAATCAGAAAGCAGTAATGAATTTTATAATTCTAAGCATATAATATGTGTATATAATTCTAGACATAATTCTATGTAAATGAGGTCTATTGACAATACATTCCAAAAATAAGTGTAAAATTGGTGGTAAGTTGGTAGAATTGGAGTGAAGTTGACTAACAAGGTGAAACAGAATTGGGTGATAATTTTATTCTAAATGCTTTTAACGGTTTATTATTATTCAATAAGGTATTAATATTTGATTAACGTTACATTAATATTAATGGTATTATTTTATTATTACTAATAACGCTTAATATTTATTATTAGTAAAGTAAGTAGTAAGTAGTAAGTTAACATGGTGTGTGAATGAATATGTATGTCTGTGTGTGTATGCATCCTGTGTCCTGGGTCCCCCTAGTGCTCTATGCAGTCCTCCAGGTAGACAGCATTTCCGGTTAAGATGCTGATTGGCTGCCACTTTTCACTGGTCTGTGTGGTTGAGCTGTAAGTGCGTAAATGGATTGTATTGATTGTAAAGCATACTTGGGTATTACAAAGACGCTGTATATGTGTAACATTCATTCATTCATTACCTAGGCTACGGAGACAAAGATCTGGACTATTTCTATGTGGACCAAAGTCTTCTTTGGAGATTTATTTGGAAATCAAGCTTCTAGAGTCTAGACCAGTGGTTCTTAACCTGGGTTCTATCGAACCCTTGGGGTTCGATGAGTCGGTCTCGGGGGTTCGGAGGAGCCTCTGCCACGGAGGTAAAGACACACTTGTGTAAAGTCGTGATGACACGCCCCGCTTGGCCATCATTTGCTGCAGAGGATCATGTTACATTGCTTGGCCAATCAGTGCTGCGGGAATTTAGCGCGCGCAGTAGTCAACGGCTGTCGTAGTTGTATGTCGTGTGGTTTCTTTCTTAATATTTTAATCCATACTAAATATGTCGACAACAACAGACATAAGCAGAGGTCACACTGATTTGCAGGTATGTATTTTGGGCAATGCTTTATTCTGGCCCCAAAAAAGTATTTTGTGTATTCAAAACGACAAAAAACTAATTTAATTAAAAAAAAAAAAAACAATAAGTTATTAAAAATTTTTAATTCTTAAAAAAAATCCAAATTAATTTTTAATTAGTAACATGGCAAAAAAATTATTTTGGGGGTTGAAATTCTTTTATGAGGCCGAAATATTTTTTCAGGGCCAGAATAAAGTAATACCGTAATTTGTCGTGAGTTCATGCACTGTGTTGGTTTTGTTCTTTGAGCAAGGTGATGTTCATGCACGGCTCATTTTGTGCACCAGTAAAAAAACATATACCCATGTCTTGAATTTGGAAAAAAAAAAAAAATCAATTTTTATTTATCACTAAAGAAGGGTTCAGTGAATGCGCATATGAAACTGGTGGGTTCGGTGCCTCAAAAAAGGTTAAGAATCACTGGTCTAGACAAAGAGTGTAGCGACATATAATCCAAGGTGTCTGAAGTCCAGTGTGAGGTTTCTGCAGTTTATGATGGTTTGTGGTTCATGCTTTTTGTCTTGATTGTTCTAGCTTATGTCTGATCATCAAATTAATTGATGAACTTTGGGGGACAGAGACAGATAAGTTGGGTGTTCATTCTATTTCCAGATTGGCAGAAACTGTGAATGTTGAGAGTTTAATGTTCACTTGAAGAGCAACGAAAGAGAGATGTAATATTTAAGTGGCAGCTGTTCAATTCCTCATGTCACCGAGGGCCATATCTCAGAACAAAGATGAGCTCTTGCAATGTCTAACCTTGAGGACATAGTTAACAGGTCTGGGTTTTTTTTTTCAGTCCTCTGCGAGTTCTCAGATGTACAGTTTGACAAAACAAAGCTGTCCACTGCATGCCTGACTGCACATAAACAGCAACTCTCTTGTTTTATGGCTCCTGTGTCTCTGGGGACTGTCAAATAGATGCAGCTCTTTCCATAAGATTGAAAACCATCTCATCTGAAAACATTTGTTTCTTTTGTTTTCTTTTTTTGCCATAAATTGGGCCCATGTGCAGTGAAGAAGACAGTGTTCCAGTGGGGAAATGAATCCACTGGGGAAACTGAAGGAATGATTAACCTCTGCTGATAGAAAAGGAATGAAATCATCTTAAGCACTGTTACAGATGGATGTACAGTCATACATCAAAAACAATGGAATATCGTGAAACTGTCAACTGGAATATATGATCAGTTATTAATGTTGATCAGTACGGCCTATAGCCCATATGCTGGTCAAATAAAGTACAGTCAGTAGTAGTTTTGGAACTGTGGGCAGTTCTGCTGGAAAAGAAATCAGCATAGCCAGCAGATGGAAGCATGAAGTGCTCTAAAATGTCTTGGTAGATGACTGTTTTGACTTCAGACTTGATATACAGTGAACCAACACCAGCAGATGACATGGCACCTCAAACCATCACAGACTGTAGAAACATCACACTGGACTTCAGACACCTTAGATTGTGTCTCTCTGCACTTTTCCTCCAGACCAAATGAAATGTGAAACTGATTTTTCTCTGAAAAGAGGACTTTGTAGCACTGAGTAACAGTCCAGTTCTGGTTCTCCTTAGCCTGGTTAAGATGCTTCAGGAGTGTTGATATTAGTAATGTTGAGAGACAACAAATGAAATATTTTAATAATTTGATATTATGAATGTTTTATTTTATTCTAATTTTGCTGTTTCCTGAGTTTATAAACACTTCAACACAGTCTCACAACAAAAAACTCGCAGGGTTGATCTTCTCAAGTGCCCCGTCAAAACGTCTACCCATCAATGTTTTTGGCTTATTTGGAAACCCAGCAGATTTCGTCACCTGAGCAGGGTTGACGCCATATTACTTTGCTGTTTATGTTTTCAGATTTTTTTTTTTTTTCATTAACATGACATGTTTCTTAAACTAGAATTCCCAACCTGACGAAAATTTTCGTCTTCTCTCTCCCCCGTGCTGGAATGCTGAAGCCATTAACACCCTTTGTCTGCTGCTCTGCTGCGCTTGTCATGCAAATGTTGTCGCACATTCAGTCTGACAGAGACTCCCCCTCAGTTGTAAGTCCTCTTTCTCAAAGAGAAAAAAGGAAAAAAATATTTATATAAAATAATAGAGCAGGAATCATGCTACAGGCTTGCATGTGCGTATTCACACAAACACACGCACACACACGAGCGATCGGGCAAGGCTGAATCGAGCTGTGCGGCCGAGGCCAAATACCAAAACAAAACTCAAATCTTACTCAACTACAAGTAAAAGTTGCTCAGTCAAAAGTTTACTTAAGTTAAAGTACTGAAGTACTTTTGAAAATACTTAAGTATTCAAAAGTACATACATTTAAGAATACTCAAATATTCAAAAGTGCAAATTATATTTTCTAATATCCTTAAATTGCTGTATTGTTTTGAGTGCTTTTACAGAACCTTGTAATTTTCTGAAACCACCTGATGATGTACTGACATGTAGAACCACTCTTCAACAAAAAGTCTACACCACCTGTAAAACTTCAGTAGGGATGAGCGAGTACACCACTATCTGTATCTGTTCAACCATCTAAATTATCTGTATCCTTATCTGTACTCGGAGTGGGTGGGGCCTAAACCAGAATTGGGCATGGTTTAAACAGAAGTGGATGGGGCTTAAATTGGTACATTATTTTAAGTCTGAAATTGATATGGATTGATCAGAAGTTGCTATATGTATTGTTTATATGTCAGCCTTGTTCACTGTATTCTTCTCAAAAGCACCACGTTCAGTACCAGCAAAGTTTTCCAACTGACTTTATATCACCAGCCAAACTAAGAGAAAGCAAAAAAAATTTTTTTTTAAAGAGTGACCGAAGCGACACAAGCCATTTTCAGCTGTCTTGTCACTGTCATACACCATGTGTATATGAAATGTTGCAGTGGCAGCAGAGATATGTCTGTGTATTGAACGGCGGGTGCTCTGTGTGGTTGGCCAATCACAGATCGTGAAGACAGTCAGTTACCCAATGAGGATTTTCTTTCAGCACAAGCATGGATATTGACGAGGTATACTCGTACCTTGCTTGTTACTCGTCAACAATGCGCTATCCGTCCAGGATACTTGTCTGAAACAAGTTCAGCTCAACCCTAATGCTGATCCATAAGGAATGAGCAATGACAAGCTTCCTAGAAATGTAGTAGAGTCAAAAGTACAATATTTGTCTTTGAAATATAGTGGAGTGAAAGTCATAAATTCACCAAAAAATAAATACTCAAGTAAAGTAAAAATACAAAAAAAATGTACTTAAGTACAGTACTCAAGTAAATGTACTTTGTTACTGTCCACCACTGGCGTTGTGTTTGTATAAGCGATAAGCTAACTAGCTAAATTAGCCTAGCTAAGCTAAGGAAGTTAAGACTCTTCACACAAGTTAGTTAAATGTTTTATAGCACCAGAACGTATACATGGCACGGGCATTTATACGAGAACAAATAGAATTGGCAAAAGTTGGTGTGATAACTGTCAACGCCCCACCAAGCGGTATCTAGTTGACTAGCAATATGGCGGATGTTGGGTTGATGACACAAAATCCAGGAGTTTTTGAACATGCAGAAAATGCCGCCGCCGAATGAGCTAATGCTGATGTTGCTGAATGCAATCAAATCCTCACAGCAATGTTCCAAAATCTTTTAGATAGCCTTCACTGGATATTAAAATTACTCCAACAAAAGCAGGACAAACTATTTTTGCTGCTCTTGATTTTTGAAGAAATGATGAATGAGCAGCTGTCACTTCTTCCCCAGAAAATTTTCTTATATGGAGTTTTTGTGTCAACCTCCCAGACCCTTAACACTTAAAATATTTTTGCTTCAACATACCCCATCAAAATTCAGAGCCAGACACAGACTGTAGTTCTTCATGCTACAGTAATGAATACTGAATACTAATTTGTTTATTTGTTATGATCTTCATTAGCTCAGACGTTAATGCTTCTTAATCTTTTATAATACCATCTCCTGCATTTGAGCTCGCATGAAATTTCAAAAGCTCAAGCTGGTTAATTACATCTGATTACATTTACTTTGCACTGTGAACTTGAAAGTGTTCGTGGGACAGTGCAGTCAAACATGGAAATGCATGAAACAAATACATATCTAGTTGCGAAGCAGAAATGTTCAGATATTCTGATTAACAACCATGTAAGATTCGGAAAGCTTGTGCGTGCTGGAAGTGGTCATGGTGGACAAAAGGAGATGCTATTCTTGTCTTCTGTGTGGATCCCAATGCTCCAGTGCAGTGATGGCAACACTGTACAGCATAAACAATGCCATTTCTCAGATGTAGGCAGAGTTCTGGTGGACTGGCTGAACATGGATGCTGGTGGTATTTGAGGTGACTCTCTAATGCATCACCAGTGACCACTTGTGATCAGATTTCTTAATCATTCCCACTGGAGAATGGGTATGGCGAGCACTCAGCCTAATTCACAATGAGGCATCTTGTTTTGCTGGGGCACCAGCCATGAGTACGTCGTTTATTCATTAGCTAGTTAGCTTAGCTTAGCTTGCTTACTTACCTCAGTCGGATGGTGGATGGTACTACTTCAAAACAATCTCACTGATATTACATATTACCTTGGACACTGGGATGTAACATTGTAGCTGGTATTTACGTAGCTGGTGCATGTTGTCAAAGATTCATCAAGATACTTTGGTATTCACTCAACAATTATAATGTGGTCATAAGGTGGTTTGAGTGATTGTGGATTACAATTGAAGTATTGTACTCCATTCACTCTTGTAGTTTGCAGTGGCCACTTGTGATAAACAATTATACTAATGCTAGATGTAAGTGTTTCAAGACGTTCAATACTTAGAGCTTTTTAAATTACTGTTGCTTCAGTTTAGAATGCAGATATTTCTGCCCTTAACCTCCTGGAGTCTGAGGATGTTTCAGACACTCTGATGTAGTCTGACATGCCTTGTCTTTTGTACAAATTACACACATCTAAAATTATTTTTACCCAAAGTGTTACACAGGCTTCTGTTCAGCACAAACTCAGCAACAACTGTGTTAGAACAGTAAGAGTGTCATAAATCTATATTCTGATTAAATCTGCTTTAAACTTAGACTTTCCAAAAACCTGTTTTCAGATGTGCTGATGTATTATGAAAACACACTCTAAACATTTCTAGTCAAGACTTTTGAGCTCAGAACTGAATAAACAGAGGTGTTGGCTACACACTGCTCATTACAGTTTTTAGTATGTGGTTTTATTTCTAAAGCTTAATGTGAGGTGAGGGTGAGAGGTGTTTGTTCAGCTCCAGCAATTTTTGTTTGTAGGGACAAAATGTGCATTTGCACACATTCCTGGAATGCTAATCCTCCAATGAAATATCTGGAATTTCCATGTCGTTATATGAATGACATCAGATTATTGACGGGAGATTGACTCACTCTGAAAAATGTCAGCGCTTAATTATGCTTCTCTCAGTAGATTCTAAAAATATATTTAAATTCAAGCTTTATATATATATTTGGAAAGGTGTAGGGTTTCCAGCGTATGTTTTATTTTGTTTGCAGAATAAAATTTTGCAGTTATATAACTGGTTTTGCAGAATTTTGTTAATATCCCAACTTGGGCATGCCAACTCCAGATGATTAATAGCTTTCCATGTCTAGAAATAAAACTGTAGAAATGGAACTGGAAGTAAGAAATAAACTATAGATTGCATCAGCTAGTTTAAAAATCATTACATTACATTTTTAAAAAGGAATTCTTGGAAATTTTGATACCGCACCAGCACTGGCAGCAGCAATCTTTCAAGCCTACAAACAAGTTAGGCCAAGCATCTGCTCAGCCTTGGAAAGTGGAATTCCACATCTGCTGAGAAGAGAAGAGCTACAGGCTGGATGCTAATTGCTTTGGTATGTTTATCTTTCTAATCCACAGACTTGGAACTATTTTTTGTCCCAAATGGTCTCTTTTTGTTTTTTGGGACCTCCCAGAAACTCTTGGATTATCTCAATGTCCTGATTCACCTTCACCTGCCAGCAAAACAAGAAGCCCTCGTTTCTTCTTTTTAAGTGTAATTCCAGAGCACAGGTACAGCTTTGGTTTCATCCAACTATGGTAGCATCTTTTGATGGTGAGACCAAAGATTTTAGTGTTGGTTATGTTTAGGTGCATCACTGACTGTCTTGTCTAGTCAAGTCTTGCCCATCCTTGACAGATTGTTGAGTTCATACCAACACTCCTTCAAGAAAGTCTCCTTTATTTGTAACCTTTTTTACTGCTGTGTTCCTGATTGGTAACTTCTCCCATTAATCTCACAATGCCATAGTTATATATGAAACATATGTTTCTCATGTGGAATATGTGTTGTGGAATGTAGCAGATGGGGACATGAACCCACCCCATTGTTTTTATATGATAGCCATGATGTACAGGTTCATTCACCTCCTGTATTGTAAATCGATGCGCCCTCACATGACAAGGCTCTACATTTGGTCATTTGATTTATTTACTTGAGGGTTTTGTTTTTCATTTTTATTACTAATAAGCTTATGTTTATGCCCCAACGGACTATTTAGCATGATTTAACCAATCAATTCAATGTAAAATCAGACACTCAGCATCCTTATATTACTGGGAAGGAAAGATACTTGTCTTATTGATCAAATCAGGCATTTTAGATCAAATAACTCAGTTGTTGACTCTACAGAGTCACTCCTGATAATGACCAAGTGAAGTAAGCTCTAAACACTTACTTTACAAACTTAAATCAGACATTTTGTTTACTTTAGGAAAAGAGAATCCACACACACTTTCTGTAACATGCACCATTAGTAGAAAATGATGCAATTTTCTAAGAAATTGTGTTCACAGCAGGTTACAATGAACTGAGTGCATAGCACCATTGGTCAGCATAAACAGGGTGAATGGAAGTCCTTTGTTGACTTCTTAATGTAGTGACATCCTGCTGTGTCTCACTCTACAGGCCTACCGCAGTAGGGAGCCCCAAAAGCAATGAAATGGGAACACACGGTTCTCACAACATTGATTGATCAGAGTCTTTCCCGTCTGGATTTAAAATAGCAGACAAAATGACCACCCACCTTTATCCATCAATGGTTTCCTGCCGATTGATCACACAGAAGCCACTGAGTGTAGATTAGAGGGAAATTCCCAAAGATCGTTACCTCAGCTCTTCTCTCCCTAATTACTCATTTAAACTCACCAGGCTTGGCTAGAACAGACACATCTGTAATGTTTAGATCAGTATTGGCTGATGGACCTTCTACTGTCTTGCAGAATTTAGTCTGACATCCAGGATCTGACCGGATCGATCAAAATCTTTTAGAACATCTGAACCATTAACAAGCCCAAATGTTTGACTGGTGTAGGACAAAAGAACAAGGTCACAAACATCTGAAGAGTTTACTTCCAACCAGCATTGATAGCTGGGAGCTTGAACTTTTCAAACATGGGGGGTGAAAAGGACATGAACATCTCCTATTTAGCCACTGTGAGCAAATGAAAAGCATCTTAAAAGCGTTTCTTACTGCCGTTCAGAGTTATTTAGTTATTTAAAAAGTGGATGGAGGCTGTGAGGCTATACCATTGCTTTGCATATTATGCTAAAAATAACATAAAAGCACAGCGTGATTAATGTCTTGCACAGGATCACTTAACAATATAATTAACCAGCTACCACCACCCCTCCCCCTGCTTTTGGTGATATACTCAAATGGTATATCCTGTAGGAAAAGCTCTAAAAAGTATTTCTAAAAGCCTTAAAAGCTGCTAATAGTCTTCTATTAGGGACACTGCCATGTTGATTGCAATCCCCAAACAAATAGAGCACATTTCTGTTCTTCTGGTGCCCTCTTGTGGCACCAGGTCTTATTTGTAAGCTTCCATAATGTCCCTTCAGTGCTGTGCAGCTGGAAAGAAATGATTTCTGAGACTAAAAATTTTAAAGCTGTGACATAACAAAACTACATTACAAACACATTTTTGATTATTTAACCTTCTGGACTCTGGAGAATAAACAGAGGTGTTGGCTACACACTGGTCATTAAAGTTTTTTTAGAATTTGTATGTGGTTTTATATCTAAAGCTTAATAAATGTGAGGTGACACTGTTTAACTCAGCCACTAACCCTACATTGAATATTTATTAGAGAGGTGTGAAACACTCAGGTCTTTGTTTGGTAAACATTCCACACATTCCAAGGCTAGTAATCCTACCAATGGCATGCGCGGAATTACTATGTCATTATCATATGAATGACAGCTTGTTGTTTGGTGGGAAAAACAGTGCAGCTGTTTGAATTGCTCTAACAGATGTGTCTCTGTTTGTTTAAGCTCCTCTCACAAGCTATATATATTTGAAAAGTAGACGCTTTAAGATTTCCAGGGTATATTTAGTTTTGTTTCTTGAACAACATCTCACAGTGTACATGATTGGCTCCATGCCATGATACATTAGAGTAATTGGTGATAAAGGATACCCAACCAACCAAGTGTATAAATGAACATATTTGTCATTTTTTGTACATCCTTTGACATGAAAATAGGCCTGGAATAAGTCATGTTAGGTGTAATATATTACATATTTGACTGTAGCTTCTTGAATGGCATTTTATTTGTTTATTTATTGTGGCACTATATGTTCTATATCCACTGTATGTTCTATATGTACTAAATCTCCATGGCAATGCAGTGCACAAAGGAAAGCTCTTTCTTTCTGCCTTTGAATGGCTTTCAGAATACCTTCCTATTAAGTAATCAGTAATGTAGCTGCTCTTTTTCTCCCTTTGTTGTGTGGGCTTGATGAAATTAGTGATAGCTGCATGATGTGACAGCTGATACCCCCCCTCACTCTTCCACACTGCTTAGCACCTCTGCTTATTGCTCTCTCATTGTGGATGAATATTCATAACGCTTGTTGCCAACAATAGAACATTAGTTCTGGTTGCTGGGAGATGATGTTGAGCTAAACAGCTCCGAGCACGCTGTCCCGCGCTTCAAAGCCAGACTTTTTGGAGGAGGCTGATATATAACCTCATGCTGATTACTCCATTCAAAGCCTCATTTTCCAGCTTACATAAACAGTGTGTGTCCTGCTCGCCGTGACAGTGAGACCGTGATTATTTTGCCATGCTGTAGCTATCTGCCAACAGCTCCAACTGGCTGCTTGGCCTTTCCCAACTCCTTGCACATGGCATAGCACCCCCTCTGGTGAGTTCTGGCATCCCAATGCCTATAACCTCACCAGCAGTGCTGTTTTATGTCTATGTTAACTGCTCTGCATGTTTTTCTTGATTTTTCAGAGGATGTACTGCTCATTGCCAAGCTTAATGTGTTGTAGATCTCTGGCAGATAGTTCTGAAGAAAGTAAACACAAGCTCTCTAACCTGAACCCTGAGCTTCCGGTACTTCAGAGGTCAGGAGTCAATCACTTAGGGTTGGAAAATTAATCAATACTCACATTCTGAACCTCTGACTAATTCTGTTAATATGTACTATCACCTTAAAAATTACCACATGGCTTTACCCCATCCAGTTTGTGACAATGAGGAGAGTTCAAAAACTGACCCAACTGAGCAACTCAAGCAATAAAAAATGCCAGTTTTGGACACATTTTGGCTTTAAAATAATTCTTCCTTAATCATAATCAGGTTAAAATGTTCAATGAAACATAATATTGATATGAGGCCATATTGCCTACCACTATAATGATTTATACTAATGTTTTGAAGACCTAAACCATTAGGAAATCACGTCTGGTTCAAGACATCACAGCATCAAAACAGTTGCATTGAGTATTGCCGTCAAGTCCCATCCAGTTTAGTTTAATGTTGATAGACCAGGTAAAAATGCAGATATGATCATTTAAAATTGATATAAAAGTAGTAAAATTAATGAGGTAGGAGGGGCAAGATGTCTGAAAGAACACCACACAATGCAGGACCTGTTAATATTTAATATAGTTAATATTTTTATTTGAGTTCATAATTTAATTAAATGAGTTAAAGTATTATATTTTATTTGTTAGACTCAAGCCTTTTGAATTAAATTATGAACAATAATGAACATTTTTCATGATTGTTTTTATATGGAACTGTAAATTGCTTCATCTAATCTCAGTTTTTATTATACTGTAAGTTCACATTTACAACCTGTGGTAATATTTTCTGTCAATAAAAAGCTTCTTTGTGTCTGTTTTTATTGTTATTTTTTATATAATATAATTAAACATATAATATAAAAATTATATTATATTATTTCTGTGACATGTGTGGTGAAGACGTAGGGGTTAGGATGCAGTGGTGGGATCCAAATGAAATACCTTATTACAAAACAAACAAACTAAAAACAGTGACTAACAAAACAAAGCACAGCTGAGTCTATGGCACTACCGAGAATGTGTAACATGGTGAATGACGTACTGTCAGGCCTGCCCTCATCCCCAGTCCTAGTCTCTGTATATTGTCTCCCTCTTGTGTTCAAGTTCTGTACCACACACCCATATATGTACTTCC
>BRDA01030687.1:0-26926 GCA_036984385.1 Crenuchus spilurus | reverse complement strand
GCATATAGTTACAAAAGCTAGTAGATATCACGTAAGTATTTACTTACCAAATAAAGTTGTAAACAGTTTATGTAGCGTAGCTGGCATAGACAAAGAGAAAATGGTAAACCGGATGTTGCCGGTTGCGCGGTGCATTCTGGGATTTGTGAATAGGGCGAATGGAAAGGCTTCCCCCGAATTAACCACCCGCTGAATTGGCAACATGCCAACGTCAGACGTACGTCCTTCTACAAACCAATCAGTGTCAAGTAAAGGAAGGTGCTCCCCACATAAGTGATGACAACAGAATGTGGGCATATCATACAAAGGTCTTTTAGTGCGCTCGTAAAAATGCAGTGTGAAAACAGAACTAACCGGATCAAATATATACACAAGGTAACAAACACACGAGCCTTGATTTGGATCATGGTCAGGACTTTCAGGGGTGAAAAAATATTCACAACTCTTTATATGATTTTATATCTTTATATGATTTGCTTTCATGTCTGTGCATTTTATTAACATTTAGGCCCTTGTACTTTTTTTTTAAATTTAGGATACATTTGTCTTGGTACGGACACTTTTCTAGAGAGGCCACTCTAGCTCAACTGTACCTGTACGTACAAAAGTACTGCTCCTGAAGGTGCTCCATTTTCTGAAATCAGTTTGTCAAGCAGACAAATAACTGTAGACTACGTTTTCTGATGGTTTACTTTCAAATGTTAATATTTTACTCTGATTCTTGCGTTTAATCCCTTAATACTTTCACGTAAGACTGTTTACAGTACTGCCCTACACTTTACCTCATACCTCTCCAGTCGGCTCTCTGCAAGAAATGAATCAAGTAAAGCCAGGAGCGAGGCTGCGGGGGCGGAGCTACAGAGAGGCAGCGCGCTCTGATTGGTTGTTGCTGACTGCACGCTGCGTTTTCCTGGAAAGTTCTGAGAATGGCTTTGGACGGAAAGCCTCTAAGGTTTACACTGAGAGAATACCGTGTATATCAGCCAAAACTGTAAACTTCTGCAATAAATCACCTCATGAGTCATAGCAGAAATAGTCTGATTGTGTGTCGCTGAAGGTTTTGTGAGAATTGAGTGAAAAATAAACACTAGTCGCCAACTGGAAATGATTCACCGAGTTTGTGAGGGAGGCTCGCTCTCGCGTCAGAGGCGATTCCGAGAATAAAGCTTCCTGGAACTGAGGCGAACTCCGGCAGCCAAACCCTACAGGGTTTCGTCTGTGTACTTTTAGGATATTAACAGGCATAACACCTTTCATTTCCACAAACCTTGCCGCAGTCGATACACGGACTGCTCTGTTTCTATGTATCTGTACTGAGACGCTTATAACGAGTGTCGTTTTCCGACAAGGAGGACGATCTGGTTTGAGACGTTTAAGAGACATCTGGGTTGGACTAACCTTTCTGAAGCTACGACAAACCAAAAAAACCTCATACGGAACTTTCTAGGATTGTACAAGATTCCGAATAGCTGTAGTCGACAACATCACGATGATTCTCTGCGTACAAGGGTGAGTTCACTCACATTAAACGTGGTATGAATGGAGCCAGACGTCAGTCGAACCTTTTCACACTTTAATTTCTAATGTAGACGACAGTGGTTGGTGTACCAGTCTGAGACACTGCTTAGTTCACCATTAGTTGTAGGGTGATTGAAGGGTAAAGTTGAACCTCTTTATTTACAATGCTTAATATTCAGTGTTAAATATGGTTAGAAAAAAACACACATTTGATAATTATTTTTAATGAAATTGCTCTCACAATCAAATCGAAAGCTATTGCTTTAATTGCTAGAAATAATTGCAGTAAATCAAGTCAGAAAGAAGACGTAATATACAACTGGAGTGTTTTATTATTAATCATAGTGACAACCTTTTATTAATTCTATATCGGTTTCTCCTGAAGCCAGCATAAGCCTTACCAGGGTTATATTATGCACTATAGGCAGTTCAGGCTTGTCCCAGATTTAGTAGGCTGTTTGACGCAGTAAATCAATAGACAGCCAGGAAATCCAAGCCTAGAACAAAGAGGGGAACAATAATGTATTGTTCTCTGTAATGTGGTTCTCTGATAATCTGCTGGAACTATTTGATTCTTAAATATAAAAATACTGACGTAGTAGTGAAACAACAAAGCCAGACTTTTCATGTTTAAAGAATGTTTTGACCCGGATTAATGTTTTTCCTCTATTTTTGTCTAGCCCAAGAGCACTGCTGCCTGACTCTCAAACTCAGGTGGTTCCTATAGGGGTGTCAGTCATCTCTTCCTCTTCATCACGATGTCTTCACAACACCAAAATATGGGACCCCACCAAAGATCTGCGTGCCATTGCCAGCACATTTTGTTATCTAGATGCATCAGGTACATTTGTTAAAATAATTTCATTGGTTATTAATAGGCTTGTTATTCTTAAATGTACTGTGCTTTCTGTTTTCTGAAATGACGTTATGATAAGCAGAAAAAAAGAGAACTACACAGGAAGTTCTCTAGACCACAGCAGAGATATGAAGAGATATAGAAACTGGGGTGGGTGTCTCATTGTCCTGTTGCTGACCTTTTAGTTAAAGGGCTTCTCTACCTGTTTTTTTTAGGGTGGTACTGGGGTGCCATCACTGCTGGCGAAGCACATTCTGTCCTTCAGGGGGCACCGGAGGGCACTTTTCTGGTGCGGGACAGCAGCCACCCACTCTACATGCTGACCTTGTCCGTCAAAACAGGCCGTGGACCTACCAATGTCCGTATTGAGTACAGTCATGGACGTTTCCGTCTGGACTCCAGTTCTCCGGCCAGAACGCGGCTGCTGTCTTTCCCGGATGTGCCCAGCCTTGTGCAGCATTACGTGGGCTCAGGAAAAGGCAAGGAGGCTTCTGAGGAGGACGAGAAGGAATCAAAGGTGCCTCCAGTTCCTAAGGAATGTGCGGTGCTGCTAAAGTTGGAACGTCCACTCCACCGTCCTCAGGCTTTTCCATCCTTGCAACATCTCACACGCTTGGCCATCAACAGATGTACAACCTGTCCAGCAAACTTGCCTCTACCAAGGCCACTACTCCAGTTTTTACAGGACTACCCTTTCACACTTTGAAATCACCATGAAAACACCTGCCAGGCTTAATGTAAAGGAAAGGACAGTGAGGTCATGTTGGAAACATTGCAGGCATGGAAATCAGATGAAAATGCACTTCTGGAAAAACAAATTGGGGTTTGACCCCCAGTCCAGTGGTAGCTACTTGTAATGCTCTAGAAAATTATCTCGTTTGATTGCCTAATTTATGCTTCGGCCAACAATTTTCATTAGAAAGTTAAATTAGGCTTTGCAATCCAAGAACAGACCATCAGGAGTTGTAACGGAACCTAATGGACTTGCAAATGACAAATAGGTGAGAAGTTTGCAGCCAAGCAATGCCAGGGTCCTAATGCTGTTTGATGGAAATAGTTATTTTGTTTCTGCAAAAAAAATGCCATTAGACCACAGACTTTGGGTTTTTGATTACCATTCTCCTTGCAATGTAGCCTTTGTATAGAATCATGTCAGATATTTCAGAGGTTCTTACAAAGACTGTGTGAAGAATGTGAAGCAGTCAAGGAGATCTGTAGCTCGGTACGTGATGGCTTGACACATGATACTGTTGAGGCACATTCAGTCAATGCCCTGCCATGTCTCTTTTTCCTTTCTCTTTATTTTTTTCTTGGTGAAATACATTCTGTTATATCCAGCTATATTAATCAGACCAGATTAATTTATTTTTTCTATCCCCACAATGTGGGTGTTTGTATATATTTATGGACAATGATCCTTTTTGTTTTATAATAAAAAAATAACTTTATTGAGCCATGTGAGTCTGTTCAGTTTATACTCTTTGGTCTGGTCAAAGTATGGACTGGAAATAATTACATACATGCTATCTTTGTGTGTGTGTGTGTGTGTGTGTGTGTGTTTGTAAAAACCATCTCGGAAAATTTTTTACTTCTGCCGAAAAATATTTATCTACATGGTACATATTCTACTATGGTATGTCATGGCTATAGCTGGATTGTAAAAAAATAAAAAGCTGTGGCCAAGAGGCAAAACATGTGGACACAGTGAAATGTGCAGTGATAAACTAGTCAAAGATTTTTGAGAGACCAGAAAGAGAGCTCTGGGAAAACAGAGAAAATGTTCTGGGAAAGAGAGTGACCTGAAATGCATGAACACGAAAGAGAACCAGGCAGAATCCCTTGTCTTCCAGGTACTGGATTTTCAGTAAATGCATACGTGGATGAGAAAGCTAGCTTTCCAGTCAGTAAAAGCACAGTCTACAGCGAATTAATAAAACAGTCTCTCCTTCTTTATAAGCTAAATTACTGATTAATAAATATGAAGCAAACAATTAAAAATTAAACTAATCCAAGACATGAAAATACATTTTATAAAATCTGATTTTATATAAAAAATGTACACAATGAGAATTATACAGTGGTGTTTTATTTATGATTTGTTTAATTAATTTAATTAATTGTCAAATGCTGAATTTTGTGGCTTCCACAGCCTATTTGGAAAAAGCAAACGTGGAAATCGAATTCACAGAATAAAGGACGGTGGTGTGTTACTTAGGAGAAAACAACAGCGAGAGAAAGAAAGATAGCATGATCATTTTCCCCAACTTTTCTGCCTACAGGTCTTTCTCTCTTGGTAAAATCATGATTAGTATTTCCAAGAAACTGAAGCAGGGCTTTTCTGAAATGTTCTATATACGAGTGCAAGCTTACATAAACATCCTGCCAATCTAAATGTATTGCTTCTGTCCACACAAACAGCTTTATTGAAACTTAGCTTTGTTATTTTTATAAGATCCTAACAATTGACTTCATCATATAACCATAACTGTATGCATATACACTGGGTTTCAAAGTGCTTTGTTTGGAAATTACAAGCTGCTACAAACCGTTTTTATAAGTCACTACTGTGTAACCTGAAAACAAGTGCTTCACAGTAACAGATGACACAATACAGTGTACACTTTAAACACTATTGTAGAGAATATGTGTTTCTGTGTGTGTATGATGTGTGTGTGCGTGTTTGGTCGCTAGCGAGTGAGTGTGCGGCAGGCCGCCAGCTGTTTCACAGAATGCACACACTGCTTCCAGGGAGAGGGTAGTGCAGCATCGGGAGGGGGAGTTCTCAGAAAAGGCCTCAATAATTACCTTCAGCCTACTGCACCCTGCCACACACACACAATCACACTAAATGCAGTCTCACCACAATAAACCACAGCCACATATAAGAACCTATAGCCAGATATGCAAGTGCTAGAGGTATTGCTTTAGCAGGTTGCGAAGGAAACTGAAAAAAAGCAATCAAAACAAAAGAAACAGCAGTGTTAAGTAGTGGGGTTGCCAGATATTCTACATCAGGAAGATTTCTCAAAAAAGATTACCAGCCTTGTAGAAGTTTCTACAGGTCTTGAAAATAAAAGACCATGTTTTTCCTTCTCTAAATCCTTTTTTAATCATGCTAAAGATACTGAGAAGTCTTAATCAAACCAAAGGACCAGTGCTTGACATGCTACATCAAATGGAAGTGTGTCCAAGCCTTTGGCCCAGTATACAGCGGGACTCCCATAGAGAGGCATTCATTTAGCATAATCGGTACATAATTTTTCTTCTATTATTATTCTACTGTCTTCTATCAACCTGTATTGATTTTTTTTTAGAAGTATCACAAAGGACAGAAAGCTACAATGCTATTGATTCTCAAGTCTGGTATCCAAAGCCGACCAACTTCAGAAAATGTGAAAAATGTGGAAATTCATTTAATGGAATGGAGATGGACAGTGTTGTTTTTCTAACAAAGAGAGTGAGTGATATCATGATATCCAATTTCTGGTAAAAATCTGCATTTAATCATGCTAAAGATATCAAGCAGTCTTGTTCAAATCCAAAGGCCCAGTACTTGGCATGTCAGAATTCATGGAAGTGTGTCCAAGTCTCTTGCTTTGGCTCAGGATACAGCAGGACTTCTATAGAGAGCCATTCATTTTGCGTCACTTTCAGTGATGCAATGCAAGTTTCTTACATGCTTCACAAGCTCACATGGCATTACATGATAAACTAAAGAATGTGATTTGTTGAATGGTGCACCTGCTCAACGCGTAATTAAGCAACATAGACATACTTTGTCCTAGAGTGGTGATTCCATGTGAGCCCACTAGAAATGGGCTGTAACGTAATGGGAGGCAATTCTTGGAAAACCAAATCAAAAACCTCTTACAAAGTTTAACCCTTTAACATCCTCACTAAGAAAGAAGAAAGGTCTCAGTTTTTTAAATGTACACTTTAAACATACAGTGAGACAGCACTTTATGGTAAATTCAGAACATAAAATTCAAATACAAAAACACTGAAATAACATACTAATATTGTTAACTTTTTAAACACCACACTCATCTGTGTGGTGGTGCAACAGGACTAATGGTTTTTCAGCATTTGATCAAATTTATTCCTTGTGGCATGGCTGCAAAGTATCGCTAGTTTGCATTCAGGTAAGGAAATGTTGCATTTCTAGTGACCTCTAGTGGATGCTTTTTAATCTAACATACCTCTACCAATTGGTGGAGATGGCACAATCACATTGTGTTAAGTTCAACACCTCCTTCAAGAAGATATAGTGAGTGAAATGTGTTCTACCAAATGGTTTAGAAGAATGTTAGATGGTTAATCATGCTGGGTAGATTAACTTCATTTACTTTAGTGAGCACAATACTTTCATAAAATCATAAGTGTAACACTGTTACAATATTACAACTGAATTATGTAAAGCATAGCTGACACTTGCATCATGTTACTCTTTATAATAACTACCAACGTTGTTCAGACACAAGCCCCCACTGGTCTCCCCTTAAATTATCTTGCTTCTCTAGCTCCCATTACTGCTGCTGACTTAAACAAACAATTTTCCAAAATAAAACTCTCCACCTGCCCCTTAGACCCCATTCCATCGACGTTAGTTAAATCATGTCTCCCCTGCCTCACTGATTCTGGATATTGTCAACTCATCACTTACTTCTGATATAGTACCCGAGGCCTTGAAAATTGCTGCCATTACACCTTTATTTAAAAAATTTGGATTGGACCATAATAACCCTGAAAATTTTCACCTCATCTCTACTCTTCCTTTCATTTCTAAAATCCTAGAACGATCAGTGTCTCAGCAACTTCAATCACATCTTCATTCGAATCAGCTCTATGAGACCTTTCAATCTGGTTTCCGTGCCAACCACAGTACAGAAACAGCTCTTATCAAAGTAATAAATGACCTCCTGATTGCCTCAGACTCTGGTTCCCTGTCCATCCTCCTTCTGCTTGATCTTAGTGCAGCCTTCGACACCACTGATCATTCCATTCTCCTCCACCATTTACAGACGCATATTGGTATTACTGGTTCTGCTCTTTCCTGGTTTACATCTTATCTCTCTGATAGATCTCAATATATATCAATAAATAACTGTACATCTCATACTACTCCTGTAACATGTTGTGTACCTCAGGGCTCAGTGCTAGGTCCTCTCCTTTTCATCCTCTACATGTTACCCCTTGGACACATCATTCGCCAACATGGACTTCACTTTCACTGTTATGCCGATGACACACAAATTTATTTATCTACAAAAACCATCACCTCTTCCACTATTTCTACCCTCACAAACTGTCTCACTGCAATACAGTCCTGGATGACTAATAACTTTCTCAAACTAAATTGTAATTTTTATTGTAATTGGTCCCAAATCTCTCCTCTCCTCAGGAGTTCTCCCTCTTCATTGATGGTTGCAAAGTTAGCCCCTCCCCTTGAATCAGGAACCTTGGTTTCATTTTAGATTCCCACCCTTTCATTTCAACCACACATTCGACAACTTACTAAAACAGCCTTCTTTCACCTTTGTAATATTGCCCATCTTCGCACCACCCTTTCCTAATTCATGTTTTCATTTCCTCTAGACTTGACTACTGTAATTCTCTTCTTTATGGTATTCCCTCTTCTCACCTTCAAAAATTGCAATATGTACAGAACTCGGCTGTCCGGTTAATTACTTGCAACCGCTCTAGAGAGCACACCACTCCTGTCCTTCAAAAGCTTCATTGGCTTCCTGTGCATCAACGAATCCATTACACAATCCTTTTGATTACATATAAATCCCTTAATAACTTGGTAATTAATAACCCACTTATCTGACAGACCTCTTGTAGCTTTACTGTCCTTCTCGTTGTCTACGATCATCAGACTCTAACCTCCTCTTTCCTATCTGCAAATCCAAACTTTGTACTTTAGGGGACAGGGCCTTTGTTATAGCCATCCCCACTCTCTGGAATGCTCTCCCCTTACACATTCGTGCGTCAGACTCACTTCCATCCTTCAAAAAACAGTTGAAAACTTATCTTTTTAAGCAAGCTTTCAACCTTCACTAAATTCTCTTATCTCTTTGTGTAAAGTGTCTTTGAGTTGGATGAAAAGCGCGATATAAAACTGATGTATTATTATTATAATGTTTGTGTAGATATATGTACCAAAAACAATTTTTTTAGACCTTCTTATACCTTTACTATATAGTCATGTGGAAAACAAAGTACACCTTCTTTGAATTCTATGGCTTTATGAATGTACATAATAAAGTAATCTGGTCCTTAGCTGGTCTTAAAATGAGGTAAATACAACTTCAAACAAACAACACACAACAGATTCCACTGTCATTATTTAATTGAACAAAAATGAAGCCAAAAAGGAGAAGCCATGTGTGCAAAACTCTATACCCCATGAATCAGTAACATTTAGCAGCAATAACATGAAGTAATAATTCTTTGTATGATTTCATCAGTGTCTCATTGTTCTGGAGGAATTATGGCCCACTCTTTTCTTTTTTAGCCATTCTGTTGTAGATTTTCTGGTGTGTTTGTCCTGTTGCATGACCCAATTTCAGCCAAGATTTAGGTGTCAGATACATGGCCTCACATTTCACTCTAGAATACTTTGGTACACAGAGGAATTCATTGTCAAATTAATGACTGCATTGAGCCCTGCTCCTGTGGCTGCAAAAAAAGCCTAAATCACCACCCCTCCACCATCATGCTTGACCTTTGGTATGAGGTTCTATGCATTATGACCATACTTCTCCAGTTTGATCTCCACTTTTGGCCCCACTAACTTCATGAGATGTTCCACAGCCACTGTAGTGAAGGTGTACAGAGAATGGACTTCTTGTACACTGAGTGCCTCCTACAACAGTGGTCCACAAATCCAGCAAGTGGTACGGAGCAGTCAATTACATTACATTACATTACATTGAATTTAGCGGACGCTTTTATCCAAAGCGACTTACAATAGTGGGAAAGTACAAAATGTGTGAATGTCAATGTGTGACAGTACACCAGTTAACTTCTATAATGAACACAGGAGTAATGAGCAAAGTGTCAAAAACACCATTGAGGGACCACTGTTAGCCAAGGGTGGTTATTCCCACTATTAGGCAGGTGGGCATAATATTCTGATATGACTACAAAAAATATACTGTATATACTGTGTAATGGTCCCAGTTGGTCCCAAATCCCAGATACCTTTGAGCCCAGAGAAGTTGATGCCACTTCTGGACACGGTTAACATAAAGGCCATTTGTGAAATTAACTCTGTACTGAAGTACCTGACCTATCCCTTGCCCATGTGGTTCTATCACCTATTGATGAATGACTGTTGTTGATGCAGTGACATCTGAGGAATTGGAGATCACAGGTGTTCACTTTAGGTTTGTGCCCTTGCCCTTTATACACTAAAATCCCTCCAGATTTAGAAGGATGTTTGAGATAGAAAAATGCAAATCCCTCCAAACTTTATTTAAGTAACATTGCTTTTTAAACATAACATTTTTTGAGAAGTTCAATGTTTACAGCTTAAAATATCAGCAGCTAAAATCTTGGCGTCTGATACCAGAGGACACCTTTGTGGCACATGGAGGACCAACAGCATGTTAGCTCAATAGCAAAATACAATGTGTTATGATTGGTTGATCTGTTTTGTATATCTGACACTTTCCATATACACTGCTGTAAGCTGTAGAGGTGGACACATGTAAATGTGTTGGATTTTGTGATGTCACAGAAACAATTATTTTCAACATGGGGAATGACTGGCATTTTTAAACATTCACATATTTATAAAATATTGAAGAAAATTCTTAATTTGTCCATGAAGAGGGCCCTTAAATTCTTCCAGAAAACAAACGTCAGTATGTGCTGAGAAGAAGGACACTTACTCTGGAAACCTGAGATGCAAGCAGTGCATTTTGGCAAGAGGCCACCAAAATAGATTCTTCACTGCCGTGGCTCCAACCATCATCTCCATATCATCTTTCTTCTAAGTTATGCACTCTCTCCATCCATCCATCCATCTCTCTTTCTCTATTTCTTTCTCAATCTGTACCTCATACTCACACAGACACACTCTCTTTCAGTCTGAACTTCTCTTCTGTAAGATGCAGAATCTTGGCCTGTAAAACAACAAAGCAGTGCTACTTATTCTTTGTTAGAGCTGTTATCTAAGGCAAGGGTAGATGCCTAAATACTCTAAATGAGCATTATTCTCCTATTTAATTATATTTACTACACATAGCATGGCTGTAATTGTTCAGTGGAATTGCATACATATCATTGAGTCATGTGACAGCTGTGGTGTTTAGAATATTCCTGAAAGCTGTCAAGGCTCCGCGAACACTCTTGAAACACTGTGCACTGAATCTAGCTTCATACGATATTCATATGCATACTCAGATTTCCAGAGCAACAGGACACTCCAACAGGGCTCTCACTATATATCATTGACCTTTCAAGGTTATATTCAGGGTATAAACACTTAATAATAATGAAAGAATAGCAAAATGTGTACAAACCATGTGTGAAGTGTGAAGATATTAGAACTGTAAGTATATAAAAATGTGCATATACATATCCAGCATTTTTCTGTTCACCTTCTACAATAACATAAAACAATAATTTGGCAAAAACACAATTTTGCACTTCCTCAAAATTCTAACTGTTGGACTGAAGCTTCTATTGAGAATGCAAAGCTCTAAAATAGCAAATTTGTACAACAAGTGTTCTTCTTCAGTGATTATGGGTAAATTTGCAAAACTGTCACTTTCAAATAGTTTCAGGACCTTTGTTACTTCTAACCTGTTAGTGAGATCAAAGCGTGTTCCTGAATACTGCAGTCCCAATGTATTCTCCTCTAGGAGATGCTTCAGTAGGGCAGGATGGCGGGGATCTACCTCCAGATACACACGACTGAAAGAGCAGCAGAGACAGAGGTAATGCAGGAGAGCATTTCCAATCAAGAAACAGATGGAAAAGGTCTAGTTCTGGTTATAAAATAGACTGAATTGTGCAAGGACGTTTCACAGAATGTGGATAAGTGAGGGCAGCATGGGACATTTCTATGAATGAAAACCAGATTGCAGGAGATTCAGTGGATGTCGGTGATAACGAGTGTGTGACACAGAAGACATACAGAAGAGCAATAACATACAGAGGTTAGATATTCTTTAAATGCTCAATTTCACAAGAATGAAAATGCTTTACACATGACAAACTGTTTAACTATCACTGCCACAGGTCAATAATTCAGTGAGTGTCAGTGTGCTTTGTGGGGAAATTACTAGGAGAAAGCCCCAGTCCCTGGAACACTGTTATCTGCTTCCATGAAAGTGTGGAGAAGTGTGAGCAGTGTGGATTCTCTGAAGCGCTTAAGAAGTGCTGGGAAAGCTCCTTTAGCTAGATTAGAGCACGCTATTTATACTCCACTGCTCTTCTAGGCCACAGACACAAGATCATATTTACTGAGCAAGAGACACACTGCAGGCTTCTTTTAAACAAACACTCAGAATTACCATTCAATATGCAAAGGTCTGAGAGCAGTTTTCAATCAAATAAAAAGAGCTTTGTTCTAATACGAAGTTAGCCCTATAACTTTATCAGATTCAAATTCATTGTAAAGCTGTGGACATTGGAAGCTGTGACAAAATACGGCTGTAAGTCCCTCTATAATATCTGAGAAAGCTGAATAACACTGACATACAAGTTAGAATGAAATCCAAGCCAGAATGACTCATAAAAGAATGCCAGTGAACAAACCTTGAAGAAAATAGTCTGAGACGATGATTAGATAAGGATGAAGGAAGAATGAAGGAAGAACCAACTCATTTTTTACTGAGGAATTCACACAGAAAGGAATTTTGACCTCTGCTTTTATTCCATCAGTGCAGTGAACACACACACACACATACACACACTAGGGGACAGTGAGCACACATGCCTAGAGTTGAGCAGCTGGAGCAGCCCAGGGAGCAGTTAGGGGTTAGGTGCTCAAGAATTCTCCAGCTGTCCTGCCATTTCAGTGGATCAAACTTTTGGTCCCAAGCTTAACCTTTAGGTCACAACTATCCCCACAGTTTATATAATCTACAACCCTACTTCCAAAGAAGTTGGGACACTGTGTAAAATGTAAATACATGTTAAAAAAGATAGAATGCAATGATTTACAAATCTCATATACTTATATTTTATTTGCAATAGAACATATAACACTATCTAAAGTGAGGCATTTTACCATTTCATTAAAAAATATTAACTCATTTAGAACTTGATGGCTACACATCCCAAAAAATTGGGACAGGGCAACAAAAGGTTGGAAAAGTGGTACTAATAAAAATTGCTGAAGGAACAAATAACAAAGTCATATGACTGAGTATAAAAGAGCATTTTAGAGAGGCAGTCTCTCAGAAGCAAAGATGATCATTGTCTGTGAACACTGTTTGCCATGCAATTCACAAATCATATCGTGCAAAAAAGAAGTCATATGTCAACATGATTTAGAAATTTTGCTCATTTAAATGAACTCAGGCAAAATGGAAGACTGTTCTGTGATCAGATTAATCAAAATGTTAAATTCTATTTGAAAACCCAGGACGCCGTGTCCGGCAGACTCAAGAGGAGAATCATCCAGCTTGATATTGTAGCACAGTTCAAAAACCTGGATCTCTGATGTTATGCTGTTGCAATAGTGCCTATGAGTGGGCAGGTCACACATCTGGAAAGGCACTATCAATACTGAACAGAACATAGAGGTTTTAGAACAGCATATGCTCCCTAGTTCTGAGACAATGAGGTAAGACCTTGCAAGACAATGCTAAACCACATACTGCATCCATCAAAACAGCATGGCCTTACAGAAGAGTCAGGGTGCTGAACCTAAAGTTACTACCACCTTAAACACACAAGGTGACTCTTTTTTGTCCAGGATGATTATAATATATAAAAAATATATATGTCAAATGCAAACTTGTGAAAGGTAGTATTAAAAAATACATAAAACATAAATATCCACTCTCCCTTACCCGTTATCTGAGAGAAGTTTTGGGGCTAGAGATAGAATTTGACTGATTACTGACAAGCCATCTGAACCTCCATCCAGCGCTGAAGGGTCTTCAAACCTGCAGAGTGGAAGATGTACACTACAGACCAAAAGTTTGATCTTAAAACTTCAAAAATAAAAACCAATAGTAATGGACCATAACATATGTATTAATATAAAACAATACTGTGACTAAATACCTAATTTTTAACTTTAAAAGTAACTTAATTAGTTTTGATTGTGAAGATTATCATGTAAAGATTTATTGCAGCTGTTACTACAACTAACTAATATATTCAGATAATAGCAAACAAATAAAATTAGTCTATACAAGTGGCTATTTTCAATAAAATGCAAAAAGTAAAGCATATTTGGTTAAACAATGTGTTGTGCTGGTGACTTAAATGTAAAATATTTCGGAAACTGCTGAAATCACAACTTGCTTTTACATTTATAGCCTGTAGATTAACTGTGCTGAGAGGAGATCTGAATTTTTTGTCACTTTAAAAAATTATAATGCCTTTGAGTTTAGTGTAGATGAATGCAGCCCTTTCTACTAGTGCTTCTCCAGAAGTAAGAATAATCTGAAAATGTTCATAATTTAATTCAAAAGACAAACTGTCATTTTATATTCATTATACAAAAAGTGACATTTCAAGCCTTTGTTTTATTGTTGATCAGATTGGCTTATAGATGCTGAAAATCAGAAATGCAGCATCTCAAATTATTTGAATATTTTAGTTTGAGTTTGAGTAATTTACTATTCAAATTGTTTCAACATTGAAACAAAAGGATTGAAAGCTTTTTGAATTACACTATAAACACAAATTAAATTAAACAAGAGTAAAACAACAGTCTGGGCTTTTAAAGTGCAAAAAAAAAAAATTCTGGTTACTAAGTTTAGTAAGGGTGGTAGTAGCTGAGTAAGGCATATTCAGATACATCTTAAAAATCTAATTATATTGTACATAAGTGAATTCCGGCACGTGGGAAATACTTAACAATGTATGAATTATTATTTATTGTGTTAAAATAGCAATAATAATAAAACATCAAACCAAGTGACATTTACTGTAAACAAATGATTCCAGGACTATAATTTTCTGTCTAGTGGCTGCTATGTTTGAGGAATGTCTTCTGTAGGTCTGCATTCAGAATGTATTTGTAAACTTCTGAGTTGAGGGAACCCAGCTGACTGACATGCCTGTAAGTGAAACTTAAGACCGTGATGGTGTTTCCACCTCTACATTAGCTTTAGTGCAGTCTGAGTGGAATTCTGCTGTTTTCTCAGAAACAAATATTTTACGATGTAACCTAAAGATGCGAGAAAATGTCATCCGACATTCTGATAATCTATGTCTGAGTGTTTTGAGTACCTGACTATCTCAGCTTGCAAAGACTCCATATCTTGCGTGAACAGGTACGGGGGGTTGCTAACCAGCACATCAACAGCATTGCAGTCCTTCACTATCAACTCTGCATCTAAGAATAGAGCACACACACTTTCCTAAATACAATATCAGCATGCTAGCACCACCATGCCAACTGGCTCTGGAAGCCCTGGCAACAAGCTCAGCTTCAGCTTTCCATTAATGGGGAGGAATTAAGCTGGCAGAACTAAGACTACAAGAACAATACTCAATAGCCAGAACAGCCGCAGTCATGCAGAGGTCATTCAGTCAGGAAAAAACACTGTAAATGTGACCATTAAGGGGTCACCATTCATAAGGAGATTGAGAATATATAAAGTACTGTGGAAAAAAATAGGCAAGGCAAGGCAAGATTTAGATTTAAGATTAATATTAATATTAAAATAAAAATGACATTTAAAACTCTCCTCATTCAGTACTTGTGTTGGTTCATCAATACCTCATTATGTTAAATCAAGTGTGCTGCTGTTAGGATTTAACAAATACGTGTCTGCGCTGTATTCGCCAACCGTTTTTTAAAAACTAATTTCTTCTTAAAACCCATTTATGCCGTTTTCATGAAGATTCTGACATTCAGTGTTTTCTTATTTGGGATCCATCATTATAAGGGCAGAGCTGCAAACAGTTCTGTGGTTTAAAACATCATGAATCTGACAAACTTTTGGTTAGGACTTTTCTCAAGGAGAAATCTAAGGAAATTCTTAGGAAGATATTGGTGAATGAGGCCCAGTGACAACATTTTGAACCAAATATTGTCTTTATACTCAAGTTTTTTCTTCAAAACAGTATGTATGTATGCATTTGTGTGTGTCTATAGTCACTTTATGTACATCACATCACAAGTAACATCACAGTGACTGAGAAAGATTCTCTGTGTGTGTGTGTGTGTGTGTGGAGAGAGAATTTTATTTCCATCTAGTGGGCAATGTTTGACACCACATGACATTGAGCGGCATCAGTAATCTAATACTGCATTCACTATTTGACATAAACACACATGCTTGCACCCCTGCATCCCAAACAATTGCCTATTTAATCAAAGGTTATTGCAAACATGTAATACACAATTAAGAGTAGAGATGCACCGATTTTTAATTTCTGGGACCAATATGATACGTTAAAATTAACGGTAACACTTTATAATAACTTTCATTAATAGCTCAATATCTAATGAATAATAACTGTGAATAAATCATTAGTTCATGAAAATTTCATTAACAAATAATTTACTAATGATTTGTTAACATTTGCAAAAATGAATACAATCATTAGTAACTACATGAACTGTCATTTGTAAACATTTGTTCATGTTCAAATTCTCATGAACTAATGATTTGCTCACAGTTATTAATCATTAGTTAATGGCTTATTAATGAAAGTTATTATAAAGTGTTACCAAATTAACAACTAAATGTTCCTGACAGCAATTTCATACTAATAATTTAAACTATTTTACAGAAAACTAAAACTATTTTAATGCTACAAATAGGACAATTACTGGATGGCATTATAAGCCATAATTTCAGCATGGGTGGGATAACTGTAATTTAGTTTTTGCCACCAATATATCATACATCTCTAACTAGGAAATTAGAAATGATGCAGTCAGAACGGTCTTTGTCTACTAAAACTGATTAAAATGTTGATCTTAATACTGTTATTAGTATTATTACAGATATTATTACTGATATTAGGTTTTAAAGCTATACGTGATGTGGTGTCTAACAGTTTGTTGCAGTTTGGTGTCAAAGCTCACAAAGTTGAAAAAAGTGATGAAGAATTTGATTTTTAAAGATCTGATTAAGCTTGTATATATCTGAGTTATTCTTGTTTAAAAAAGGTAATTATATATTAGTTGGTTTATGTTATGTGTTGCAATGAATAACTGCAGCTCTGTCTACATGCAGACAGACTGTCTGTCTGTCATGGCTGCCTCAAGACAGACAAATGTCTGCTCTACCTCACATTTATACCTCTTTCTCTAGTTACGTCTGTAGTCAGTTTTATCTGTTATCTACTGTAACTATGTGACCATGTCTCTATTATCTGACTTGGTCAAGCAGTTTCTCCTTTTGAAAACTTTTCTCTCTCGAGAAGCCACTCAGGTGCTTGTCCAGTCTCTTAACATCAACACACTTGACCACTGTAACTCTGTCGTGGCTTATATTCCTATGCATGCCACGAAGGCTTTGCAACTGACCAAGAATGCTGCAGCATGGCTCGTCTTCAGCCTTCCTAAGTTCTCACATGTCACTCCAGTGCTGTGCTTCTTTCACTGGCTCTCTATAGCAGCATACATCACATTTAAAACACTGAAGCTTTGCCTACAAAGTCCAAAATGGACCAGCCAAGTCCTACTTGATGATGATGATCAAAATGTGTTCTGTTCCTTGAGCCCTTTAAGCTTCAAGTATGGCTCGGCTTGATCTGCTGCCTTTTAAAAGGCAAGGAAGCTCAGCACTTCTAGACTTTCTCCTATCCTGGCACCCAGATGCTGTAATAAACTTCACTGGCTGTCCATATAGTCCCTTGCTGTCTTCTGTCTGTTGTGTATTATACACTGTGCCTAAATGTTGAATTATTCTTGGTATTGTATCTTCTATCTAGGTATAAGCATTGAGTCTTGGTCTTAGTCTTGGTCTTGGTGTTATTCTAGTTGAAGGGTACTTTAACCTATATGCGAAGGCAAAACATATGTCTATGGAAATCTAATGTTGACATGTTTTCACTAAAGCCCGTTCAAGCTCTTGAATCTACAACCTCGGTCACCATGTTTTCAATGAGTGTCACACTGTTACTTTACATGTTTGTATTGCTGGGGTCAAGGTTCAAAACATTTGGAATGACTTTATTGCGCAATCCCACAATGTTGTCAAAGCACTCAATCATGTCACTGTTGTCAAAGCAGCCAACCAGGCTTTCCTTCTGTATGCATTTTGCTTCTTTCTCCTTAAACTTCACTCACTTACCCTTCATTATATCTAAATGATGAACTTCCAGTCTGTCCTGGAGCCCCAGGCTGGGAAAAAAAGAACATGTAAGTGTATTTGCATGAATGAACAGAACTCTTGCATTCATATCCGCTCCCCCCAGAGGTGGAAATCACCTGCTTGCGTTTTCCTTCGTTAGAAACACCGCTTCCTGGCTTTTGTCCAAAGCAATAGCCTTGAGCTTAGAGTAAAGACATTAAAGACATAAATTACACAGAGCATTACTGCACACACAGCAGTAGTAGTACTTTAAGTACATTATGAAGGTTTTAAATTAAGGTGTGCTAAAGCAAAGGTGTTTAAACTCTGAAACTGCAGGCTTATTATTTTGTTATTACAAAGACTAATAACACAGAACATGTAGGAACTGTAAGCTATATAGGTAAAATAACATGTTACAGAGTTAAGAGAGAGAGCAATTGAAGCTTCAACAGATAAAGCAGATAATGTATCTAGAACTGACATGCTAACATAGTAGAGGTATACTGATGCACATCATTTCAGGCTTGATGTGGATTTCTATTCTGAGGTGATGCTCATTTTTGAAATTTTATATTACAAATGTCTGTTCCATTGATCTCTAATTAAACACTACACGGCATGAATAAATAAAAGCTTTTTAAAGCTAAAGTACTATTTGCTTGGCAATTACACAAGGAGATATGGTAATATAATTATTATCAGTGTTTACCAATTATTGCCCTGTCCAGTCCAAATCTCTTAAGCCACTAATCTGTTTACATATTGTGCACTCCTGCATAAAAACATTATTTAACTGATTTAAAATAGAAATAAATTATAGTCATCCTGTTTGAATCATCATGTTGGTATTTATTTGTTCATATCCCGGGGTTGATGGAAAGATGGTGTCATGGATATACAAATAAATGGTTGGATGGATGGATGGATGGACTGACGCTGATGGATGGATAGACAGACAGCAGCTAGACATATAATTGACATAAGAATAAGTCAAGTTAGTGAAAGAAGCTGAAGAAGCACTGTGTCCTAATTAAGGCTGATATACACTGTCCTTCCTTCAAATGTGCACAGTAAATCTGCCAGTGTTAAATCAACACTATTAGAGTTAAATTAACACTGAGAGTGTTACATTTTGACACCCTCAGTGTTCATTTAACTCTAATAGTGTTGATTTAACACTGGCAGATTTACTGTGTGCATTCAAAGAACATTAACACTATGCATTTACATTTATGCCATTTAGCAGATGCTCTTATTGCTCAAGGGCACTTCAACCGGCAACCTTCTGGTCACAAGATCAGATCCCTACCCACCATGCCATGACAGACCCATCTCTGTCATTTTTACTATCAGCATATTACAGATAGTCTGTGGTAAAAATACACTACCCCACAAATCCATAGAAAAAATAATCACATGTGAATAGTACTTTAAGCTATAGTGCTTAATTTTGAACATAGATAGTGGTTTCCATGAAGGGCCCTCAGATGAGACAAATCAGCGACTATTTTAAATTTCACTAATACATCTATTATCATCTCTCATGAACCTTTAGTTTCAAGACTCTACTGAAGTTATTACACTTTCATAATATAGTTTTATTAATACAGTAGTTTAGATTACTCAAAGTGTAATAGAGTGCTGGGTGTGGTAGAGGATAAACACTAACCTCTGGTATGCTGTGCAGTAAGCTAAGTGAAATTGCACCGGATCCACAGCCCACCTCCAGGCATCGTAAAGCAGGCCATGTCCTGTCTTTCTGCTCTGCTTGGAGATCTTCCAACACCAAACCAACCAGCTCCTGCACGCAAACCCACACATGCATGTGCTCACTGATAGGCATATATGCACAGACATCATTTATGCTTATGAGTCACATTCTGAGTTTCCCAAGTTCATGTCTAGTTCATTAGAAGTGAGTCTGAGTGCATGCAGGATGTTAGACCTCTGTTTCAGGGCGAGGGATGAACACTGGTGGCTTCATCTTCAGTGTCAGGTCCCTGAAGTCCCACTCCTCAATCACATACTGCACTGGCATGCTGGACACACAACACATGTACAAAGCTAAATTAAAAAAATATGTTGAAAAAGTTCATTTGTGTTCATAATTTAATTCACAAATGTAAATGTTATATTTTATCATTATTACACAAAGTGATATTTCAAGCCTTTTATGTTTTACTGTTGATCAGGAGTACAGCTCAAGAAAATCAAAAATCAAACTATTAGAATATTTCATTTGGAGTTTCAGTAAATTGCTATTCAAACAGCATCAACATTAAAACAAGAAAGCTCAAATTATGTCACTTAACATGTAATGGAAATAAAATTTTATAACAGTTTATAAATCTCAAGGCAGACAATGTAAATAGATCATTACAGAATACTATGCATCATTAATAACTTTTATTCACTGAATTCTGGAAATATTTTTTTAGTTTTTTCATTTTAGTTAGTTAAACTGTATAGTTTAGTTTTATCATTTTATAATTCAAAAATAGTTTTTTTATTTAACACAACACATACTGTATATAACAACAATGTTAACATGGCATTTGACTGCAAACTTTTGAATGGTAGTGCACATAATTTTCCTCTTACTTCATATGTATCAGCAAAGGTCAGGGTGTCTGTTAGCTTTGCATTGGAACTATAAGGCACAACATCAGCTGAACTAGTCAGTTGTTCAGCTAACTCCTTCCGAAGATTGAAAGCCGAGTTGTTAAATGCAGTTTGGCAGGTTTCTGAGGTATGTTTGTGAGCGTAATTTCCTTAATTTGCTGGTTTCCTTAATTCTTTTGAAAACGGCAACGTCACTGCAAATAGACCTAATCATGAAAGTAAAAGTACTGTATTAAGATTAATGTAATCTATTACATTTCCAGCTGTGTGTTGGCAGCTTACTAAAAAGACTGAGTATGTGGCTGTACATGTATATTAGATCAAAAACAGTGACATCCTGAGTAAGAGTAGTGGTCAGGGATCAATGAGCTAACTCAGACAGTTTGACCTTGGCCCGGCATGCTGTATATTAACATTAGAGCTTTCACTGTAGACTCTAGAGATCATACTGTGTAAGACGTTTGGAACAAAGCTCCCACACACGCTGTCTCTCCTGATCTGTCAGTCTGTCCTCAAGCCTTCTCCTCTCTACACACTCCAACTGAGGGGGAGAGAAATAAGAAGTAAAGAATCTCCAATCTGAGGGACAGTGATGACACTAGTGTAGGATGTAATGCATATAGTTAACATCATATAAAATTACAAATAATATATGTAGATGTGCGTTTGTATAATTGATTAAAAGACACACACACACACACATATGAGTGTGTGTGAGAGAGAGAGAGAGAGGCAGATAGAAAAACAGAGAGAGACTGTAAAAGAGAGGGAGTAAGAGATGTTTATAATGAGGAAAACAAAAAAAACAAGGAACAAGGCTTTGTGGGAAAATATAATGATTCCTAGAAGTTCCCAACAAACAGGCAGTAATTGTGCCGACACAATTCACAGCATGCTGGCAGAAGAGTGTGCTTGTGTGTGTGTGTGCATATTTGTCCTTTCTCTAGATAGACATAGTGAAACAACAATAAACATTCCAGACACACACACACACACACACACACACACACACACACACACACACACACACACACACACACACACACACACACACACAGACAGACTTTATTAACTCACAGTAGGCAGTAAACCACAGGCACACTACCAAGACATATAAAAACAGAAAAGTGACTCATGAGGAAAAGCTGAAAAATATAAAAAAATATTAGCTTCAGCCTAGTTTACTGTGAGTGTAATAATACACATATTTTCAGATAATTTTTACTTCTGAGATGAAGCTTCTGTTTCATTTTTGACATTTTTGTGTTGAAATGTTTTGACTCTATGGAGCTCTAGTTATATACTACACAGATGAGTATAGCAAATGATAGAATGATAGCAAATGATAGACTGCCTCATACAGAACCATGTATACTATCAACACACCAAACCTGAAATGCTACCATGAATATGACACATAAATGTCATGAAAACTGCATAAAAAGCAGTATCAAAATATGTGCAAAAAAGTGTGTAAATTAAGTCATTTGAGTCAGATGCCTTCTTTTGACTGCTGAGTTTTCAATGACAGATGATGAATAAGCCTCAGAAAAGATTAAGGGTGTATCAGTTATACAGTTTTAAATGATGATAACCTGCTTTTTATGTCTGTTTTGTTTTGTATGTAGCTCACACACACATTTGAATTATTTCGAGGGGAGGATCTGAATAGACCAATAGTTGGTTTAGAGATGATGTAATGAAGGCCTGTGGTTGGTGTTTTCAGTGTAACATAGTGCAAGAACCGAGAGGGCCACATTATAGGCACTGAAAATGATACCACCGTGACCTCGAAGAGCACACAAAAATAGGAAAGAATTGCATCACTTGGCCATTAAACATGTCATCTGTGAGTGAGACTAGATTCAATTCAGGTTGACTAAACCATCTTTCTACCAGAAATGCTCCATTTATTCTAACACATACTACCGATCAAAAGTAATCAACCAATCAATGGAACATTTTCCATGAGAACACCTACTTTTATTTCAGATGGAAATTATTTTTTGTTGGCATTTCAATACTATGATAAAATCCACTAATGTTGCTGCTCCACATACTCAATCTTGAGCTTATAGGCTTCATTACACCTGTTGTGTACAAGACAATGTGACATAAAATTAAGAGAAAACACTAGAATAAGGGACATTTGTCTACAAACTCAATAAACACAATTCTTCACTAGAATATAATAGTCCACAGACAACCTGAATATACAATATTAATCCCTAAAATAAGAGATATTTATCAATTAATCTTAATAAACAACATAATAGAACCATACACAACCTCAATAAACACTTTATACTAGTAAGAGATATGTATAAGCATTTTTGAAGCCTATGAACTAACATCTGGGACACACTGAAAAACTTACATTGAAGCAGTGATAGTGTCCTACCTCACCCTTCTACCATAGAAGACAGCATTTGTGGATTTTTGTGGAAGAAACATTATTTGTGGATTTTATTCTAGTCTGAAAATGGAAAGAATAAGAAATTGACTTTTAAAATAAAAGTATGTGTTGTCTTGAAAAATGTTCAATTTAATGTGAGACCCCAAACCTGTGAGTGATTCACTGTGGACATACAGCGCAGTCTGTAATTATATAGTGAGACAGTGTTTATTTTTTATGCTCTGTACTCCAGCATACTGACCATCATTTAAGACAACTGTATGGTTAAATGAAACACAAATGGCAATATGACACTATCAGAGAGAGAGAGACAGAGACAGAGAGAGAGACAGAGAGAGAGAGAGACAGAGAGAGACAGAGAGACAGAGAGAGACTCACTGTTTTCTTTCCCAGAACATGAGCTACAATGTATTGGCTGGATAAGAGGGGTTCAGAGACTCTGTGCTGCTGAAAGTGTTGAGTCCACAGGCTGACAGACTGCGCTACTGTGATACTGCAGTCTTCTGGAGGGCAAACAGCACCACCTACAGCTCTGCATTGCAATGTGGCCAAAGGCTGGAAAAACAAAGAGATGCAAAATGTTGCTTTATTAAGTCCCTTAAACTCTATATAAAACATAAAACATCAGCAGATACAGACTTTAGTTCCTCACTCTCACATATACAATATAGTAATGCTGTCTGGACTGTGCTGAATCACATTGAAGCACATCAAATCTCAAGATACAAGTTCTGAATACTCCTATTGACACGTACTATGCAATATATCTGAAACTGCTTCTGTTATGACACTTTAGAAAGCTAATACTGCTGCTATCTGTAGATATACTCGACTCAGGATGATTAACACTACCTCAAAACATTTTGTGCAATACCTGTTCATGTAAATGCAACAAATGTCTTATATGCTTTTGTAAACCCTTCCTGACTGACAGACCCCAGTCTGTTAAGTTAAACAACCGCTCCTCTTCCTCCATCACCCTGAATAATAGCGTTCCACAAGGTTGTGTTTTGAGCCCAATCCTGTACTCCCTATTCACCCATGACTGTGTTCCTGTTTATGGTTCTAACACCATAATCAAGTTCGTGGACGGCACCACGGTGATTGACCTGATCAGTGACAACGATGAGTCAACCCACAGAGATGAGGTGCAAAATCTGACTACATGGTGCCATGACAACAACATGGCGATAAACATCCAGAAAACCAAGGAGATCATCATGGACTTCAGGAGGACTAGGTGCCAGGCTCACCCCTCATTTACATTTGCGTACTTGCAGTAGCCTCAAGTTCCTTGGTATTCACATCTCCAGTGATCTCACCTGGTCTCTGAACTACTCCATTCTGGTCAAAAAGGCACAAAAGCACCTTTACTTCCTTTGGAGTCTTAAGAAAGCTCATCTGTGTCCTAAGATCCTGGTGAACTTCTAACGCTGTACCACTGAGAGTATAGTAACCAAGTGCATCTCTGTGGCACGGCAACTACTCCACAGCCAACTGCAAATCAGTTGAACAGGTGGTAAAAACTGCCAAAGGCAACACAGGCAGCCAGTTACCCACCATCCACATTTATCACAAACGCTGCCTGGGCAGGGTGAGAAATATCATCAAGGATGTTTCTTATCCAATCCATGGACTTCTCGTCCTTTTCCCATCTGGCAGACCTTACAGGAGCTGCTGCTCATGCACTAGCAGGCTCAGGAAGAACTTCTTCCCAGAGGCTGTGACCAGGAAGTGTAAAGTTGAATCTAATCTAATCTAAATATGGCAATAATAATTATAATATTCTAGTGTAACATTTGTCTTATTTTTATTTATGCCTAATAATCATAACTTTATATGCAATTGTATGTGTTGCCAATATAGCGTTATACATTATACAATTTCCTTTGGTATCAATAAAGTTCTTTGTAGCTCATTCGTAATATTTTGTTGTCCTGACCACAAAACACCAATTGCCAAAGATAATAATGTGTTGCTCTTTGAGATGTCACAAAAAAAAAAAAAACATTTAATCAAAAAGGGCTGTTCTGCAACTTAACTTTCATATGTGGACTGAAATGTGGAGAAAGCAAAAAAGAGCAGCTTTCTGTTTATATACACTGAAGATTGCAACAACATATTTTGCTTTAACATCATTCTTATTTTACTAATCTGCTATATTATTGTGCATACATTCATTCATTCATTCATTATCACACCCGCTTAATCCTTATTAGGGTCGCGGTTAGTCCCCCACCCCCTCACTGGGCGCAGGGCAGGGCATTACACTATTCAACTAAGCCCAGGACAGGGCGCCAGTCCATCACTGGGTGACACACACACACACAGACACACCTACAGACAATTTTTTTTAGAGGACCCAATTCACCTGACCTCCATGTTTTTGGACTGTGGGAGGAAACCGGAGACCCCGGAGGAAACCCACGCAGACACAGGGAGAACATGGAAACTCTGCTCAGATGGGGAATCGAACCCAAGACCCCAGCGCTGAGAGGCGAACGTGCTAACCACTAAGCCACCGTGCCCCCCCTTGTGCATACATACACTTTTACATGTATTTATTATCTTTAATTTGAGTTCCACATCAAATGTTCTGCAAATCCTTTGTTACTACTTTATTACATTATTGAATTATTGTAATATGCTGGTTAGCTCTTACATGTACTTAATTATAACATTCTTAATTATTATAGTTGTATCACATAGAGCTCTAGAAAAAAAGACAATTGATCACTTTCTCTGTTTTTACTATTTAAAGGTATGTGTTTTAGTAAAAAAATTTTTTTTACAAACTATATTCTCCCATATTCCAAATAAACACTACAGTTTAGAGTATTTAGTTGCAGAAAATGACAACTGGCCAAAATAACAGAAAAGTGCTCATATTCAAGTTCATATTCACTTTTAAACAACATCATATCCCTAGGTCAACTTCAGAAATCAATTTTTGGCAGACCTGATTTGACTAGTCTTTCAAAACACGATATGCCACTCCTGGAGATAAAATTCTCTGTTGGTGGCTTTTGACCATCCAAATTCCACCTGATCCCACTCCAGAGATCTTCAGTGAGTTTCAAGTCTGAAGATGACCTGTATATGTGAAATTGTCTCTTGTTCCAGAACTCTAGGTTTAAAATCAGTTTTCATATGTTACATTATAACATTTTGTAAATACATGTCTCAAATATAAAAAGGTAACAATCAGTATGTTTAAAGGGCAAGAAAAGTTCAGACACCACTCTCCTCTTAACTACTCTTACCTGCTGCTTAGCAGTAATACCTCTATTGAGCTGATGAATAAAGCGTTTAATAATGCAATTCATTTTCCAGCAAGCTTAAATTTAAACTGATGTTTACCAAATTAAGATGACGTGCTAATGATTTACAGAGTACGAGTAATACTAAAAAGACATTCATAACTGTGAATTCAGTATACACTCTTCCACTGACTACTCCACGTTGTTTAGTAACATTAGAAATGCGGAAACAGTACTAGCAGCCACATTTCAAAATAAAAGCATCTATATAGTTAGTTATAAAACCGATGTTAGTTGAAATAAAACAGTAATATTTTGCTGTTTTCCCTTTTTTATGAACTCAATTACAATTACATTTTTGTGTAATATTGTCTGTAAGGGGTGAGTATATTTGTAATGTTTTATTGTGATGTAGTCTTTGTGTAGTGTCTTGTACTTATCTAAATTTACAATAAGTTACAGGAGTATTACATACAAGTATTACAGGAATTCGTTACATAGATAAATTACAATCATTATATTAAGTAAATGCAAATTACTTTTTTTGGTAAGCGTAGACTAAAAAGCTCTTCAAACTGGTTAAAAGCAGAACACTATGGGGCGCCATTTTCCCACCCTTCCTTTATAGCTTTCTCTTCGTTTTTGTCACAGAAATGTCTGAACTTTCCAGGCATGTACAGATTTACCAGTCGCCCCTTCAGCTGGTGTGTGTGTGTGTGTGTGTGTGTGTGTGTGTATTGAAGTGATATAGAGAGAAATGAGAATGTGTCTTAATAAAAGGTCATATGACCCCGTCAGCCGC
>BRDA01030684.1:0-21376 GCA_036984385.1 Crenuchus spilurus | reverse complement strand
TAGGTGTTGGGCCTCCTTTTGTGGCCAATACAGCGTCAGTTCATCTTGGGAATGACATATACAAGTCCTGCACAGTGGTCAGAGGGATTTTAAGCCATTCTTCTTGCAGAATAGTGGTCAGGTCACTACGTGATGCTGGTGGAGGAAACCGTTTCCTGACTCGCTCCTCCAAAACACCCCAAAGTGGCTCAATAATATTTAGACACAAAGACTTGCTGTCTTGGTCACAGATGCGCCAGCAAGACGTGCAGCAACAATTTGTCCTCTTTTGAACTCTGGTATGTCACCATAATGTTGTGTGCATTGTAATATACTATATAACTGTGCTCTTACCTGCTAACTGAACCTTCACACTCTGCTCTTACTGGTGCAATGTGACATTAATGAAGACTGGCCACCAGACTGGTCCAATTTAGCCATGAAACCTCCCACACTAACATGACAGCTGTATCACTTTCACTGTCTAACCCCTGTATTTTAACATGTTGTGATATGGCAATGCAAAACCATGACTGTACATCACAAAGATGTGACCTCCAGCTCTGCTCTCATTAGAGCAACAAGATGAATACAATTGTGTATCTTTATTTACAGTGTTGTGAAAATATTGAATTGTGAACCAGTATCATGAATCGTGAGCTGAGTGTTTTGTTACATCCCTAGCTTGATTGGAAGTACAACATCGTCTCAGAATATTTTGACACCTACCTAATAATAGTACTCTTGTTCAGATGATGGCGAGATGTTGTGGTATGGATTGTATTAGTGGAAGGTAGAGCAGTGAGGTTTCACTCACTAGAGTCGTTGTTTCCATCTGACATCAATGGCCCATGTGGCACCACTCACTATTATGCTGTTGGGAGGCTCTCAGTGTATAAGAAGCCCATTCTTGGTATAACTTTACTGCACCAGCTCTAGAACATAGAGCAAATGCTACCTTCCCTTCATCTGGTACACTATTATAGTGCCCTTTACACACCTTTACTTATTTGTACCTGCAGTAAACCCTGTGATGTGGCACATGTGACATCCCAGTCCAAGTTCATTCCAAACCAGGGGTGATCATAATATTCTGATATAACTGTGTATATGGATCAAAGGTGGTTTCAAGAGCACTTTACATGTTGTTGGTATCAGAAAAAGAAGAAACGTGGCACACAGCATAAGTCATAACTTCTGCAGAAATGTACAAACCCCACCAAATACAGAATTCCTGATTGTTTATTCATTTTGCTAAGTCTTAACCAGGTTCATGCCTTAATGCAGGCTAATAGGGAGTCATGGGTTGCATAAGAGGTCCAACAATGAAGCCAAAAGGCCTGGTCATCAAGCCCCCCACCAACCCCACCCACACTATAAGCCACAGGTGGACTGTTCAGTCTGCACTATTGCCAAAACAAACATTAGTGAGACAGTGACTATACCCTCAATAACACTTCTGTAGAACAGGGGTGCGTTTCCCAAAACGTTCTTAACGCTAAGTACTTCGTGACCTTGTACATACGAACATTCTTAAATTTACGAGTGTTTCCCGAAAGCCTTCGTAACCCACGTCATACTTAAACTCGTTCGTAAATCTACGTGTGGTCTGACCCTCTCGTAACTGGCCAAGTTGTTCTTAACTTGACGTTCACGTGCAGTTCTGTCTGAAAAACTAAAGAGGGTGCTGATCATCCTTTGAACAACACAACACTCAGCACACACGTGTATATGCAAACAAGAATTCATGAACATTTAAATATTCTTTTGAAAGCGTAATTGCGTCACGTAAATTAGAGCCAGTGTCCTTAGTTCAATACTGCGCGTACATGTACTTATTAAGCTGAAATGATTGTTTTCACAAAATAAAAAAACTAAGATTAAAGTACAAAATATTATTTATTGATATTCACATATAAATTACATAAATGCAGTGGGGTTTTTATTCAGTGTAACAGTCGTAGTAGTAAATTAATATATTGTGTCCCAAGCAATGGTTACACATTGACCTACTAAGCTTGTCAACTCTTAACCAATCAAATTCACTGATTAATTATGGACACGTAACCAAGAGGATTTGCCTGTTTATAGGTAGGCTTGGCATGCGATGGACAGCAACTGCAAGTGATTTTTTTAAAAATTTGCATGTATGTAGTGTAAATACTTTTTTTGATGTTTGGTTTTATAATTATTGTTTACATAACGATACGTTTGTGGCTTAATAATGAAGAAATGTATGTAAATCGGTGGTTCAGTTTTCGACTGGCCGAGCCTATTTGACGCAGACACGAGGGCGGAGTCAACTAAGTGCTACTTAGGGACTCGTTCGTAAGTTTGGAAGATAAGAAGGCTTTTGGGAAACAGTCAGAAAAATCACGTTCTTAAAGTTACGTCGTTCTTAAAGTTGTTTGTAAATTGCTAAGTTCAATCACTTTCTGGAAACACACCCCTGAACAATAAACATGTCCTTACTGACTGATGAATACATTATTACTAAAGCTGCTGAGTCCCTTTCACCCCACTCATTTTTTCTTTTCTCTCTGAACTGCATCCCCATTTGAGATTTCAAAAGCATCCTTTGTAAATGCCATTCGACAGCGTGGTAGCTTTTCGCAGAATCAAATAAATCAGAAGCTTCATGCAAAGACACAACCCCATCTTTTTTTCCCTCCCTTTCAAAGGCCGTCCTAAAAAGACGGAGTTGTTTCCAAGTCCCTCGCTGCGTCTGTTTCTCGTTGGAACTGAGAATGTTTGAATCACCGAGACTTTGTGTGGGTAGTGGGTAGCACAGATGGCACAAGTGCTGACGGCCATTTTACTTCAAGGGGGTCCTTATTTCTTTCTTCTTTCTTTTTTTTACTCTCCGCTCAAAGTTTTTTTGCTTTGTTTACCTCCCTTCCCCCCATTAACTACCCCACAAGGTCAAATTGCCAAAGACATGTTATGTTAATAGAACAAAGAGCAAGTTGCACAGAAGGCGGAAAGATACACACACAGACATAAATCAAAAGGGTCTGTCCTTTGATTTGCGCAGTCCAGGCGTGTAGAAAAGAAAAGAGCAATGACGTACAACTCTACGAGGGTCATTTTCTCCGTCCAGCATCATCTCGTGAATCAGAGGGGGCATCGGGCGAACACAAAGTTCACTTCTTCCCACCGACACACTCAACAAGGGTGTGCCCAGAAAAAGGACATAAATTAAGTTCAGCAGTCCTAAACACTGTCCAGGGCCATAGGTCAGTCATGACAGACTTTTTGCTATAATTAGAGACATTTTTCACATTAATGTATGACGGAGCAGCTGTGGTAATGTGCTGTGTTATTTTCCCAGTTAGATTTTATTTTCCTCGTTATAGTCTGCAAACGCAGAGGCTGAGTAAGCCTCAGGATTTGTGCTTTCTTAGGATCAGTCTAAAAACATACAGACACATCAGTGCATGACCCAATGCTAGGTCTAGAATTCAGGGTTCCTTCCTATCTGACATATTTTTAGTCTCTTTTATAAATAATGAGTTGTAAAAAGTAAAATAATTTCATTTTCATGCACCTGCAGTTTATTCACTGGGTCCTTGGTAACAGTGACGAATGCAGCTGTACGATTTCTTTTAACAGGCAAAGACAGTCTGTTTACTTTTCTGATAAATACATCACTGCATTAGTCATAAATGTTCAGACAAGCTTTATTTTGGTTATTGATGCTTTGTATAAATGAAATGTACAGGTGCTGGTCATAAAATTAGAATATCATAAAAAAGTTGATTTATGTCAGTAATTCCATTCAAAAAGTGAAACTTGTATATTATATTCATTCATTATGCACAAACTGATATATTTCAAATGTTTATTTCTTTTAATTTTGATGATTATAACTGACAACTAATGAAAATCCCAAATTCAGTATCTCAGAAAATTAGAATATTACTTAAGACCAACACAAGAAAAGCATTTTTAGAAATGTTGGCCAACTGAAAAGTATGAGCATGAAAAGTATGAGCATGTACAGCACTCAGTGTTTAGTTTGGGCTTCTTTGGCCTTGATTACTGCAACAATGTGGCGTGGCATGGAGTCCATCATTCTGTGGCACTGCTCAGGTGTTATGAGAGCCCATGTTACTCTGATAGTGACCTTCAGCTTGTATAACAGTATAGATTTACTGTCTTCTGAACACAACTCAACACACAACCATTAATGTCCAAATAGCTGCAACACAAGTGAGTACACCTCACAGTGAACATGTGCAAATTGTGCACAATTGTGTTGCTGTCCATCCCTGGTGTTTCGTTAGTTACAATTTTCCAGGTGTGAATGAGGAACAGGGCTGTTAAATTTGGTGCTGTGGGTACAATTCTCTCATACTTGCCACTGGATACTCAACATGGCACCTCATGGCAAAAATTCTCTCTGAGGATGGGAGAAAAAGAATTGTTGCTCTCCAGAAAGATGGCTTAGGCCAGGGGTGTCCAAACCCTGTCCTGGAGGGCCAGATCCTTGCACAGTTTGGTGATCTTCCTGATCAAGCATGCCTGATTCAGCTCAGTAGGTAATGAGCATGTTTAACTGTATTGTCAGAGCAGAGCAATCACCAAACTGTGCAGGAATCCGGCACTACAGGACTGGAGTTGGACATGTCTGGCCTAGGCTATAGGAATATTGCTAAAACCCTGAAACTGAGCTACAGCACGGTGGCCAAGGTCATACAGTGGTTTTCCAGGACAAGTTCCACTCAGAATGGACCTCATCAGGCTCATCCAAAGAAGTTGAGTCCATATTTTCAGCATCATATCCAGAGTTGGCTACATAGAAGAGATGCATGAGTGCTGCCAGCATTGCTGCAGAGGTTGAAGAAGTGGGAGGTCAGCCTGTCACTGGTCATACTATATGCCGCACACTGCATCAAGTCGGTCTGCATTGTCATCTCCCCAGAAGCCTCTTCTGAACCAGGTTCCTGAAGATGAGCAGTCCAAGAACATGGATTATTGGAACCAGGTCTTGTCCCATGTCCTTGTTTGGCTCAGATGGTGTCCAGCATATGTGGCGGCACCCTAGTGAAGAGTGCCAAGATAACTGTATCTTGCCTACAGTCAAGCAAGGTGGTGGTAGCATCATGGTCTGGGGCTGCATGAGTGCTGCCGGCACCAGGAATCTGCAGTTCATTGAGAGAAACATGAATTCCAAAATGCACTGTGACATTCTGAACCAGAACAAGATCCCCTCCCTTCGATAACTGGGCTGTAAGGCAGTTTTCCAGCATGATAATGATCCCAAACACACCTCCAAGATGACAATTGCCTTGCTGAGGAAGCTGAAGGTAAATACTGGCTAAGTATGTCTCCAGCACCTGTGGGGCATCCTAAAGCAGACGGTGGAGGAGTGAAGTTGTCTAACATCCACCAACTCAGTGATGTCATCATGGAGGAGTGGAAGATGATTCCAGTAGCAACCTGTGTAGCTCTGCTGAATTCCTTGCCCAAGAGACTTAAAGACATGCTAGATAATAATGGACACAAAAATGATTGACACTGTTGGCACAATTTGGACATGTTCAGTGTGAGGTGTACTCACTTGTGGTGCCAGCTATATGAACAGTAATGTCTGTGTTTTGAGTTGAGCTATACAAGCTGTGCACTTAGTTATATGGTTATATAAGTTATATCCAAGTTTAAATTCCCATGTGTTGTCCAATGAAGATCAAATCAAATATTTGCAGAAATGTGAGGGGTGTACTCACTTTTGTGAGAAACTATGAGTACCATGTACAGTATTGAGCAAGAGTACCGGACAACTATTTGTTAATTAAAACCATTTACCATGCCAGTAAGCCACAGTATCATGCCACATACATTACAATAAATGTGAACAAACCTAAATAAGTGAATACAGTTTCTTGTTTTGTAAAAATTGAGCTGATAGTTTCTGAAGTAGTTTAAAGAACAAAGTGTATAACTCCTCTGCCATCACATGGATTTATTATATTCCATCATCAGCACACTTGTTTTAACATAAAGTACTGATAAACCAAACCAGGCATTGGACAAGAGCAATAAATCATAATGAATTGCCATAAGGAAAGTTTGCAAAGCGTTGAACTAATACACTAGTGTACATAAAAGTTCTACTTATTTTATTATTATTGGCATTTATTTTAGTATTTTTTTTTCTGAGTACATACACATTTACTTCTAAATATAGAGCTGATTAAATCAAACTGTCTAAAAGATGTGTGTAGTATTATATGTGGTCACTACTAGTCTTAGGTCTTACAGTGTTAAAAAGGAGGCAGCAACAGGTCATGTTTTAACACACGCCTGTCTGCTTTCTACCTTCTGCAACTCTGGAGGGGGTGGAAAAAAGATGGCACAAATTCCTTTTCTCCCCCCTCTACATTAATCCAATTACCCAGCACCTGCAGGGTCCTCTTGTCTGCCAAATCCTCTCCTCCACCTCCTCCGCCCTGTCCTTCTATCATCCTCCCTCTAAAAATGGTTTTGCAGGGGGAATATAATAATCTGTCAGGCTGCGAACACGGCTCCGGTTACACACCTGCCAAAGCGTAAGCTGAAAGAATAACACCCAACTGTTTTGAGGTATTTGAGAGCGGATTAGGGAGAATTTCAGGTACAAATCCGCCGATGGCCTAAAATCCATCCACCTTCAGGGCGTCTTTTTCTGTTCCGGAAAACCTCAGCCTAGTTTCTCCATAAGCATGTGCTCCATAAGGTCAGGAGAAAGTTGGCAGTTGGCAATTTGCAGTGAAAGATGAAAAGGTGTCAGCGGCGCGCTCTCTGAATACATACCTCTCTCCGCACGGCTTGATTTAACAGGAAGTCATTTAAGTGATGAATGGAGCTGGACGAGCTTTCAGAAGAGTGAATTTGAGGAGAAAAAAAGCCCTCTGCGACTGTTTAAATTCATAAAGACGTAAAGCCTTTTATTCGGGCGTCTTTTATCTGAAGCTGTTTCTGAGATGTGTCGAGGGAAAAATGGGGCGATCACTCAAAACAGAAGTTCCCGAGTCCAGTGGGGGATGAAAACCAGACCGGACCGAGCCAAGCCTGCACGCCTCTGTTTGACTTCCTGTTTAATATACTCAGGACAGACGACACTACACACCTCTACTGCTGCAAATTCCTATCTGAGAGCAAATTGAAGAAAACTGGATTGGTAGAGTCAAAAGCTTGGCCTACACTGTTACAACACCACAGCACGAGTTTACTGATTCTCCATGAAGAGTTTGAACAAGCTGAACTTTAAAAAGAAGACACGTGTTCAGATGAGTCAGGAAGTGTAATGGAACCCCTTAAAAGTGACAACTGGGCATGTCTTTATGTATTTGACTATAATTTAAGTGGAGACATTACATTACACTGTTAACAAGTGATCTATGTGCTTTGTGTCAACACAAAGTCAACTTTCAGACACAACAGTTATTAAATGCAAACACACAATAGATGAAAACTGTGTGTAAAAGGATAACATCTATTGATTTAATTAGGTCAACTAGATGGAATAATTAATCTTCTGATTGGTTGTCGAGTGCTGAAGATATGTTCTGTAGTTGCTGAGTGTTGCTGTTCTGTATCTGCTGTCAAACAGTCCAGATGACACATGCAGGTTTAGTGTAGATAGGACAAGAGATTTTCTTACTTTGGGGTTCTTCAACTTTCCATACGTATGGAGCTCTTTAGGAAGCCTCCAATAACCTTTTTACAAAGGGTAGTGTTCTGAGTAACTTCCTCAAGGAACCCAAAACTGAAGACTGGTGTTGATGGAACCCAGTCACGTAGTAAGATGTTCCTGCCAGAGTTTCTAGACTATGAACGATCTCCCCAGCAACCCATTTGTGTGGGAAGGCTACTTGAGGCACCTATAATGTATTTAAGTTTGTCGAGTACACTAGATATTCAAGCCAGCTTCAGTTTTTGCTCTGAAGTGAAACACACAATAAAGAAATATCATCAAAAACCACATCTTCTCTAGTTCAAAGTGGAGGTTAGAACATATTGATATCTCATACGGTTGTAATGTTATCCATGTTTAAAGACGCAGTGTAAAAGTGTCAGCGGCGACACATGCAGTCTTCAGGGTTAACCAAGGCAAACACAAAGACAGACAGACAAAGAAGCTGCTATGTGGACAAAATGTGGCAAAGGGGAAAAAAACAGGACAACATGTGTTTTATTTTGTCCCACATTTCCACGCTTGCTTGATGTGTTTCCAAAGCCAGGTTTGGAGTGTGAGAGAGCTGGAGGCTTTACAGTAATGTGTGATGACAGAGCAGAGGCCCCATGCTAACTCCATGCTAAACACTAGTGCTACACTCTTCTCCTGCTCTTGTGACCCAGTGCCTTTCCAAAGATACATCGGAGGATAAATACAGCACAAAACACAGCACTGCAAGGAGTCATCTCCTCTGGAGCGGGAGTTTATCTAAAACTCTAAACACAATAAAAACGGTGGGACACAGAGGAACGACCAACGAACACTGCTCGCGCTTCAAGATCAGTTTGATCACCTTCCAAAAGCAACGCGGGTAACCTTGACCAAACATTCTCTGTGAAGAACATGCACACACACACACAAGCTCCCACACTCAAGGTATCTGTAGGATACAACTCAGCTCTGGCCATCCAGACAAAACACTTGTCAGTCAGGCGCTGATGAGGAGCAGGGTGGCACTGCAGCATGGAGGAGCGAGCAGCTCTTTGTTGTAGCTGAAAATGTTTTCATGAATCAGTAATTAAAAAAGTTACTGAAACGCTGCGCTTTGAAGAAATAATTGTGTCCAAAAACCAAATGCAGACAATTTCCCTATTAACCCAATCAACCAAGACATGTACAGTTTACAGTTTGTGTCTTCTACACCAGAGTTATGAGACTAAACAAGTAATACAAGCTCATACATAACAATTATCATTAACCATGTTGACGTGCACACTGAACCCTAGTCTATTAGTTATATCTATGACCATATATGTGATTGTCATAGTCTAGTCAACCTACCACAGCCTGAGAAAAGCATGTAGGTCAGGCTGACATTAACTGAACTACTGAAGACAGATGAGGAAATAGGTTTGGTTTGGTTTCTCTCATGAATTCTATGAGTTTTTGAAACATTTTACATTTTTTCAGCAGTACACCATCTGTGATTACAGCCTTTACTGTGTTTTTTATCCCAAAACAAACACAATTCATAAGTCTGAGTACACTCACATGTATTCATTGGGATATTTATTCTATTTCACCTGAAGCAGAAAAATGAACAAAAACACTTTTTTAAATAAAAAAACTGGTGCATCATGTTGTGGACTTTAACCACTGTAATATCAAATTATGCTTGCACACAAGTAAACAGGACTATATATAAACAGACTGTTTAGTCCAGTTTCTTTGACCCACTCAGATCTTATTTAGACTATTGTGAGCATGCACACATAGACAATGTGCAATCTGCATGTGTACACAGTAAATCTGCCAGTGTTAAATCAACACTATTAGAGTTAAATTAACACTGAGAATGTTACATGTTGACACCCTCAGTGTTAATTTAACTCTAATAGTGTTGATTTAACACTGGCAAATTTACTGTGTACATCCTCTAACACTCAGCTCAAACTGTGCTGAGAGTTAAACAGACTTTGTTCTCCCGCACACTGTATGACGTTGTTCTTTATAAAATAAAACCACGCTACTCATCAGAAATATATTTCATTCAATATTAATCAGATCTTTATGCATCAGTACGTGAGCTTTTAGCACTGTAAAGTCAAACTACTCAGCAGTAGCCACAATTTTGATTGTAAAATTATATTTTCCATCTATTCCCAACAGAAATAGCTATTTCTCAGGATGACATGTCTACTGTTTGTATTAGAGATGTAATACTGCATCAACAACCTGATAGTTTGAGTTTGAATACCTCAAATATGAAATTATATGATTACATTCCACATACTCTGCTGCATTTCTATGAACTCACAAATGTGTCATAAGCAGAAAGCAGTACATCAGAGTGTACAGAGAGGACACGTGAGGACACGTGGATCATTTTGCAACAGGTGCAAAACTGCATCTATAGATTTATCGCTTTTTTGCATCACATCAGTGCAATTGTTTGCTCGTTTGTATAGACACAGACTGATGGATTGTTATTTCCCTTGTTGCTATTGTCAAGGTTATCAAAATACAATTTTCAGTCTGGACTCAGACCTTAAGAAGACATTTGAACTTTCTTTTATAAGAATATTGAGCCACAAAAATAAATGCGCCTGAAACATCAACTAAAGCTTCTACCATTCTACCATAAACTTTCATTTCCCAGTATGAATGTAGCATTTAAAGACACTTTACATCTACCTTTCGACTTCTGACACATCCACTGAAGCCCAGACGTCTGTTTTCTGCTTTCTTAGAACAGTATACAGCCTGTGATGTGATATTAGGTGGCAAACATGCACTAGCTACTAAAACACTGTCATGTCGAAACATAATGAAACAATGAGCGCCATTCTTCTGCAGAAACCCAGTCTTCTTCCAGTTTCACAACATACACGCAGCAGCACATCCAGATGCAAGTCTCGATCAGCCAAAAAAAAAAATGAGGCTTTGTTTTATCTTCATCACCGTCATCTGTCTTGATATCATAAACTTTAACCACTGATGCCTTTCTCATAAACTTCAGCCATAGCTTCTCTTCTGTTAGAGGTCCAACCTTTCCTGTGTTCATATGACTCTAATTCTTACTTTCATATAAAGCAAATAAATCATCTACGCTAAGCAAGTAAGCGCTGAGCGTCATGATATCAAACCAACCAAAGTCAAATTTGTCACTCAATCTACTGAAAAACACTGTATCCAGCAGCTAAATGTTCTAAAACCTGGCAAACAGGATCTTGCTAGCTAGCTCTGAAGTCTGACATTATGAACAGCACTTCTCTCACTCAAATCAAATCAAATCAACTTTATTATCACATCATCTTACACAGGTGTGAAGGTGAGTGATAACCTTAGTTCCTAAAGTACTTAATACAACAAAAAAATATAGAAATAAAAAAAAATATATAAAATAAACAGTGAATATACATAAACAGTGATTATGTACACATTACTAGCCACACATATTGCACATTTCTGATATATCATTGTTTTTCCCCATATGAGTCATATGAGTTGTGGATTAGATGATATGTACAGATGTACACATTTCACTTGTCTCTAATTTATAATTAGAAGTTATTTTATATACGGATGTACACATTTTCATATGTACTGTATATGATGATTGTACAGAATGGGAGGATGTACAGTTGTCAGTCTTTTTAACAGACAGTGGCTTGGGTGGGTGGAGTCTTTTAGAATCCTCCTGGTCTTCTTCATGCTGGTGTAGTCCGGGAGGTTTGGGAGTTGAACCCCGGTGATATGCTGGGCTGTCCTCACCACCCTCTGCAGGGTTTTATACTGAGTGGTCATTCTTTCCAAACCTTCTAGGCTGCCTGAGGTAGAAGAGGTGCTGCTGTGCTATCTTCACCACCTGCATGGTGTGTTCAGTCTATGTCAGGTCTTCTGTGATGTGAACACTCAGGTACTTGAAGCTGCTGACTCTCTCCACTGTGGCTCCGTTGATGGTGATGGGGATGTGCATGTTCTCTCGCTTCCTGAAGTCCACTATCAGCTCCTTGGTCTTGTTGACATTAAGAGAGAGAGCTTATTCTCCTGGCACCAGTGTGTCAGGAAGCTGACCTCCTCTATGTAGGCCTCCTCGTTGTTGTTGGAGGTCAGGCTCAGAATCATTGTGTGATCCTCAATTTGATGATGAGATTGGAGGTGTGTCTGGCTGTGCAGTTGTGAGTGTATTACAAGAGAAAGCTGAGCACACAGCTCTGAGGAACACCAAAGCTTAGTGTCAAGCCTTGATAGGATGATGGCGTTGAAGGTGGAGATATAGTTCATGAAAAGTAGTCTTACATATTTGTCCTTTTTTCTAGGTGGGAGAGGACACTGAGTAGAGTCAGGGCTATTGTGTCATCGGTGGATCTTTTAAGTTTATATGCGAACTGTAGAGAGTCCAGGCTGGCAGGTAGTGACGTGCAGATAAAGACTCAAGTAACTGATGAACTGTTAAAACTAAATGTGAATATCTGCAGAAAAAAACCCATATCTAATGATGTTCCTTTGATCATCAAGACAGAGCTTCTATTCATTCCTGGAACCACTGGTTCGAATCTTGAACTTCTTGTTCTGTTTGAGAACTCTGTAGTTGTTTCTTCACAAGAAGCAAGAAACCTTGGTGTTATTCTAGACCAGGGGTGCACACACTTTTTCAGCCTGAGAGCTACTTATCTAATGACTATGTCAAAATGATCTACCTAATATAAAAATGTAAGACACATATTTATTTATAAATATACTGACAGTGTATGTGTACAGTGTATGCTGGTGTACCTTGAATAACTACATGAACCCATATTACACAACACAAATGTGTACATGTTTTGTCATTAGCCTACTTTACTCTGATGACTTGCACTGAATGGAATCAGTCAGGGATGCAGAGTCTGGACAGTAGTTGCTGATAGTCAGCCTCAAGCAAACCTCCAAATGATCATCAGTCATAGTGGAATGATACTTGGACTTAATGATCTTCACGTGTGAAAAGGCTGATGTCAAATAATGTAGTCAAGACAAACACATTTCAAAAATGACAGTAAAAAAGTCCTCCACTCCGTATGGAAATGGTCAGTTTTAGGTTTCTTACACAGGCAGAACAAACATACATGTTAAAAAGTTACAGTGACAGGTGAACACGGACTGCTGGCCAACTTGAAAAACGCTGGTTTACAAGTCCAGATGCTGTTTTATGAAGTGATAGAGGAGATGGCCAATCACACGTTAGCAAGAAACGTCAGAGCCAGTCAAATGAGCTTGTGTGCGATCTAAAGTGAAACAGGATTTTCAGATTGAGCAGCTTGGACTCCCGCTGGGTCCTAGTACTCAACTAGTCTCCCTGTATGTCAGTCAAGTGAGATGTTTTATAGCGAGGACGGATGATAGGCTGATGTCTATTTTTTTAAATGCCATGCGATCTACCCACACTACCTTTGCGATCGTCCGGTACATCGCGATCGATGTATTGTGCACCCCTGTTCTAGACGTTCATTTATCATTTTCTACTTACATCGCAAACTTGACTTGGTCATGCAGATTTCTCCTCTCCAACATTTGATGGATTGACCCTTTCGAACCCACGATGCCTCCCAGGTACTTGTCCAGTCTCTCATCATTTCAAGACTTGACTACTGCAACTTACTCCTGACTGGTCGTCCTATGAGAGCCATAAGGCCCCTGCAGCTGATCTTGAATGCAGCTACTCGACTGGTCTTCAATCATCCTAAGTTCTCTCACATCACTCCACTTCTGTGTTCACTTCACTGGCTTCCTGTAGCTGCTTGCATGAGATACAAATCCCTGATGGTAATCTACAAAGCAAGAAATGGACCAGCCGCTCCCTACTTAATGGCAATGGTCAAGTTTCAGGTCTCACCTCAAACCTTTCGAGCTTCAAGTATGGCTCGACTTGACCCACCATCCTTCAAGACATGTGGAAGACTGGCATCAAGACTCTTCTCTGTCGTGGCACCCAGGTGGTGGAACAAACTCCCACTAGTTGTTCTAACAGCAGAGTCCCTCACAGTCTTCAAACACAGACTGAAGAGCATCTCTTTGTGCAGCACTTAAGCAGCACTAGTTTAAACACTTATTGTAATGTATTGTAAAGCTCTTATATTGTGTATAAATGTGTATCTTTCCATCTTTCTAGGTATTGGTGATGGTTTAATTCTAACAGTGTCTGAACTGAAGAGCAGTTTGGACTCTAATCTGTCTGTACTAGCTGAGATCATTCTCTTAATGGAGACAAAACACTGTTGTATATCACTGTGGATAAGAGTGTCTGCTAAATGCTGTAAATGTAAATTGAACTGATTAAATTCTGTAATAATGTAGTTTGAAATAGCACACACCCACTTTGACTACATTTACATGCTCATAATAGCTTGACTACATTCTGGAGTGAATCACAACATTTACAAGACCTGTGAAAGAGACCAATATGTTTGAAGTTTCTTTGTGATGGAAAACCACTTAAATATATAATGATATACATTTTGGACTAAATGTATAATTGTTTAATGAATAATTCTCAAAAGTGTCTTCAGCTTTTGTCACTCATGTTGGTTTTGATGCTATGACACAAAACACAAACACTGTCTGATCAGTCAAGTGACTTTTTTATTCACAGTATTTATTTGGCAAATCAGTTTCCATCATAATTTTTAAACAAACAATATTATGTATGTATTTTATCCATTTTATTTGCTATGTTACTTTCCATTAAGTCTTATTTTATTCATTTTCCTTACAATAGAAATCAACTGCACATTGCCATTTTTGCACAGATGAGTGTGGATGCTTTATATATATATATATATATATTTAGCGCCAGTATCCACTAAGTTTGATACCCAATGAGCAGTGTTTTTTTTCTTTATTCACTTATTCAAAAGTGCAGCAAATACATGGAAGGATGTTGTCGCTCCTCAGAGAAGCTGTGTGTGAATCTTCAATCAACATAGAGCACTATGGGCATTCTTTGTCCAACAGTACCCCAACAAACAGAGAATGTTATAAGAACAATCAGCAAAATTTTAAAAAGGTGCCAGGACACTTAGCCTAAGCCAGTGATTAATCTAAATAATCTGTTTATTTTTTATTTATAGATTCTGTTTCAAAATGGCTTCTGTGGTCATGTGGTCACTATTTTAACCTGATGTAGGTCAGGTCTTTATAATGTTGTAGCAATGTTACTGTAGCAGTAAAACATGAAATAAAAATGCTCTGGAAACATCTACAAAACTAGACAGATTGATTGTTCTAAGAACAGAAGATTTGTAACGTTCAAAGAACCAAACATTGTTAGCTGTTTGTAGAGTAATTATTGCAGTGCATTGTGGGATGCTTACAGTGTACTTCATATGGCAAAATAAAATATGTTAAAATAAAATAAAATATGTTTCAGTAAATAAAATGTGGTGTTATACCATCTCATTCCATTTCAAAGTCATGTCCACATCACAAACCATGGAGTTCTTCTTTTGAGAGTGTAGTTAAGCTGCACTGAGTTTAGACATAATAAAGAATTAATGACAAATGAAACATAATATGAGCCCATAACAAAATCTAAGCTTCACATTCTTTAGAAAATCTTAAATAATGTATCTTGGAGGACACTCTGTTCGATGGAACTCTGCTGTGGGAATCCTCTCCTGGAGTAACATCTTTTCCACACTTCACCATGTTCTAACACCTTGTAAATGCCATCTGTCAGGTACAGTCTATAAAAATAGCCTCCACCTTATTCCTTACTGTACCTAAGCTCCAGATTACTCTTCCCTAATGCTCATGCCTGCGGTCTAATCGCTTAGCTGTTTTATTTTTCAAACTTACAACAGTTATTTCTCCCAAAATTTTACTTGGACGCGGACCCGAAGTTGGAAAACCGCCTGCTAATGTTTGCCGACCCCTCTTTTAATTAATCAAGCTTGCAGTCCTTACCAGAAGCTCGGCGGTTGACGGGGAGAGGAGGAAGATATTGGGCTTTGATTAAGGGCGAGTATGTTTTAAAAGTATTACACTGAAAATGTGGTGCTATTTTTACAGCGATAACTTTGGAATTCGATATCATTAAATTAACAATCCTCCTCGAAGGATGTGTTGTGTGTGTACAAAGAGAGGTGGACCTTCCAAATCCCACCACAAAATCTGCCCTAGATGGAATCCGATAATGTTTGGAAATTTAATCTGAGTACCAGACTTCAGATGGATTAGAAAATTGTGAGCTGCCGTCCAAAGCAAAGACACGGGAACCAAAAATAAATAACAAGAGGAATAAAATTCCCTTACATTCTCTGCATACCAAGCTTACATGGAAATACTTAGACACACATACTCACACACTATAACTTAACCGGGATCACTTTCTTCCTTTTTTACACTGACTTAAAAATAGTGTGATTGCCTTCATTCAGAAACATGACACATTGGTTTTGGCTAATAAAGAGTTTTCAATGTCACATCACCTTTACCAACTCACACCAGCCCAATAATATCATTAGTCTGTCTCAGTGGTTTGATGGAGAGCATTTGGGGTGAGACACTAACATGTCGGCATGTTGCGTATCCCTCGCCTGTGTGATCTCACACACCTGAGGTGTGACAGCGCTGCCATTTAGAGAAGCTGTGCTAAAAGCCACACCTGCTGCTGCTACCTGCTGCACAGTTTCTTTGATCTGACTAGCACACTGAAACATCCATACTATACCAGTCTACCAGTTTGGAGTCACTGGACCCAGTTAGAGTCTGTATCTGTTGTTGAGACATTTGTGTTAGCCATTCTCAAGATTCACATCTTGATGTGGCAATATTTGCCCACTCTTCTTTGCAAAACCACTCCAAATCTGAGGGCATCTCCTGTGCACAGCCCTCTTCAGATCACCCCACAGATGTTCGATGGGATTCAGGTCTGGACTCTGGCTGGGCCATTCCAAAGCCTTAATCTTATTCCGGTGAAGCCATTCTTTTGTTGATTTAAATGTGTGCTTTGGGTCTTTGTCGTTCTGAAAGATGAAGTTCCTCTTCATCTTCATCTTTCTAACAGAAGGCCAAAGGTTTTGTGCCAACAATGACTGGTATTTGGAACTGTTCATAATTGTGTTCACCCTGACTAAGGCCCCAGTTCCAGCTGAAGAAAAACACCACCATGCTGCCACCACCATGCTTCACTGTAGGTATGGTGTTCTTTTGGTGATGAGCAGTGTTGTTTTTGCGCCAAATATACCTTTTGGAATTATGTCCAAAAAGTTCAACCTTGGTTTCATCAGATCATAACACAATGTCCCACATGCATTTGGGAGATTTCAGATGTCTTTTTGCAAAGTTAAGCCTGGCTTGGATGTTTTTCTTTGAAAGATAAGGCTTCCGTCTTGCCATCCTACCCCATAGCCCAGACATATGAAGAAGAGGGGAGATGGCTGTCACATGTACTGCACAGCCAGTACTTGCCAGAAATTCTTGCAGCTCCTTCAGTGTTGCTGTTGGCCTCTTGGCAGCCTCCCTGACCAGTTTTCTTCTTGTCTTATCATGTTTTCTCCACTTGACGACGACAGTCTTCACAGTGTTCCATGGTATATTTAATGACTTGGAAATTCTTTTGTAGCCTTCATCTGACTGATATCTTTGAATAATGAGATCCCTCTGATGCTCTGGCAGCTCTTTGCGGACCATGGTTTGTGCTGGATGATGTGGCTACAAAAATGTCAGGACAAGCCTAGAACAGCTGAACTTTATCAGAGGCACTTTAATTGGTGACCGGTGTGTGCTGACTCCAATTTAACATGAGTTTGAATGTAATTGGTCAAATCTGAACACAGCAACACCCCCAGTTCTAAAAAGGTGTGCACACTTATGCAACCACATTATCTCAGTTGGTTATTTTTACTTCACCTCCCTGAAAGGTTTCTGTTTGTTTTTCAATTGCATTGTACAGGTTATAGGTCACATTAAAGGTGGAAAAAGTTGTGAAAATATTTGTCTTGCTGTATTTTTTTTACATCACAATAACCTGGCATTTGAACAGGGGTGTGTAGACTTTTTATATCCACTGTATATGTGTAGTACTGAGCTTACTTTAGAGTGACAAGACACATGACGTGCAGGTGTGATGGATCGCTTAACCAATAGGGTATCAGAATGGTATCTTTATACTTATCATCCAACCACAATCACATTCACTCTTTCTGGATGGTGAAGTTTATCTGGAGAGGATGTTTTTTAAATGATGACAAACCGAAATGAAATATATAGAAATAACGAGGTTGTTGTTAAAATGTAAGGAGTAGAAAGTACTGATAACAGCAAGAAAAAAGTAAGTAGAAGTAAAAAGTCGTCCAAAAATAATTACTCCAGTAAAGTACAGATAACCAACATTTCTACTTAAGTATAGTAATGAAGTAATTGTACTTCATTACTTGACACCTCTGATGTCCTATACATGCACATTTGTATCTACAAGTGTCTTTTTGATGTCTTAAGTGGTGCTCTACACATGCACATATTTAGCTCTGATACAGTGTACATGTAAAGTAAGATTTCCTTCAGTCTGTTGAGTAGTGTCCATATAAACACCTCAGTCTTAATCTATATGCAGAATCAATTTCTATTGTTTAAACTCTATGCATGTAAACATAGTGATCAGTTTCTAATCACAGAGCTGCTCTGGATATTGTTGGGTGGAGGTTCACTCTCAGTCTAATGGTCTAATAATTACTGTTGTGTAAAAAACTCCATCAACACATGTGGCCACTACACTCATAGCACCACCACACACATTACTATTGTCCACCAGTAAGACCTTATCAGCAGTGGTCCTTTGATCTGAAACTGACCAATCACGAAAACATGCTCATGACAAGAAATGGGTAACCATGTGTAATTGTCAGGTCAGACCTGTCACTGGAGAGGTTCTCTGAATGGTATGTCTCCAGTACCTTTAGTTAGAGAACGTAACTGAAGTAGATTCTGTTAAATTGAACATATTCTAAGTTGTAATACTCCGCTCACTCTGTTCTATCTACACACTTTTATTTATTTTGAAATAGGACTGAACTGGCTGTAGTCCTCATGTGACTCAACCTGATTGGTCCAAAGTCCTGGCTGTCACATATTATATGGCAAAATACTACAGTGGCTGGGGAGCAGTTGGGGGTTAGGTGCCTTGTTGAAGGGCACTGCAGTCCAGGGGCATTCATAGGAAATATTGATACTCTGGGCTTCAGTCCCTGGTAGAGGAGAGGTGTGCATGCTCATGTAGCAGAAGGGGTGGAGCGGATGTTGGTCATTGGATGTTGGTTCTGGGTTGGATACAAGACTCTGGGTTATTGAGAAAAGACCCTGGGCTATAACCCCACAGCCCGGCCCTATTAAAGCCCCTGCTTCATTCATGACCTGCCATGAAATCAAAACAGTGATTCTTAACCATCAGGGCACGGCTGCCCCACAAATTTACAAAATAAATGTACAAAAGTAGGAAAACAGAAGGCACATTACTTACGTTGTTCAGGCACAGATTTTTCTGCTTACCTTGCCATGACAACTCCACCAGGGATCGGCTTTGGTTAGGACTTTGTATATGTATACGTTGTGACCCCAGAGAAACAAGATTAAATTAATTAGAAAGAAAACACAGATTAAGGTTCCCTGGGGCAAAGTAAAATGACAAAGAATTGGCCACCAACTAAGTAACAAATAAGTGCTCACACTTCCAAAGTCGTCTGAAATCTTTCCTAAAGTCTGCATATAAAAGGAAGAGAAACACAGCTGAGGTTTTTCTGTGTATATGGCTCAAAGGCATAGATTTGATCTCAACGTTAGTAGGAACACAACAATGCCTTTGGCCACAACCACACAACAAATGGAACGAGTTTAAATATGTAGTAAATATGACCTTGTTTAACATATTTGATGTATGTTTTTAAAATAAACTTATGAGCAGATATGTTTACTTTCAAAGGTCAAACTGACTGAACACTCTAAGACTACCTTTATAGACAATGCATGCTTATAAACTATCATTCATAATAAAGATAACATCTGAAGCCCTGAGGATTGACTTGTTTATTCATTAATTCATCTTTTATTCATTAAAGGAGATATTTTCACTTAAATTCAACTTATAATCAGATATTTCTGCCCATTTTGTGTTTACTCCTGATAGCAACCTGACTATTAGCCTACAGATGACAGAAGCCAGGGTTAGCTTGCTAGTTAATTCTAGCTAGCGAGGCTAATCAGAATCAGTTCAGATAATTTTTCACAGTAGACAGACTGGTGACGTTAGGCTGTAGGTTTTCAATTTAACCTCCTAAGACCCGAACATGGCATGGCATGCATTCTTTATTTCTCTTTGCTGTTTGGGCTGGGCTAGTGTAAAACAAAAAATGATCTTTTTACATGATGATTTCTGAGGTGGCAGTATAATGGCCTGATGGGAGGACACCAGGCAAAATTTAGTTTTGTGGTCTAAACAACCCAAAATGTGATGTCCACATATGTAGACATGCCAGGTCCTAGGAGGCTATATCAGTGTGCTTACTGGCTATTTCATTTACTGCATATGATTTACACTGTGGGAGGTGCTAAAGCTCTTTTCATTTTTGCTAAAATGCCTAAGAAAGGTACATGGAACATGGAAGGTGAGCAGGTCATCTGAAGGATTAAATTATGGCCAGTGCTCGAGGTATGTAGATGAACAGTCCTGTAAGCACACTGGCCAACTCAGCCTCCTCTGTGTCTCTGCAGTAAATACAATATTTGCACATCATGACTTGACACTCAGGTAGGCCCTCCCTTTCAGCCAATCAAATGCTAGCATGTGTAAATTTAGTCTTGGAGTTAGAACCTCTTGGAGACACAATCCACTCCAAAACTCCAAAAAGTATACTTTCACAAAAAGTTACCTTTTTTCCAGCCAAAATATTGGTAGGGACATGTCCTTATGATATGGTTTATAATCTGCACATTTAGGCTTGTACCCCAATTTGGTGCACATGGGCAGAATGTGTGTGTGGATGTTTTGTGTTGGATATAACATCGGAGAGCTTCTATATGTTTCAGTATTATTTAATAGGAGATGCACTGTAGTGCTTAAACCAGGCAGTTCCCATATCGATGGTCCATTTGGCTGCTTACAGTACATTATTTGATGTTTATGTGAGTTTGGGATATAAAATATCTCCCAGAATCTCTGTTCCCTCTGTCTTCTTGAAGTAATCCAGCCTGTAATACGCTCTGACACCGAGTTTGCTGTTAAACCCAAAGAGGCATTTGATTGGGAGCACAGCAAATAAAACGAAGCGATTCATTAGAAAACCGTGCCGAGGTCTACGTAACCCGATATTTTAATGCTGAGCACATTGCGTCGGAGCGGTCCTGTATCACATGGAGCCTTTCATCTCCCCAGCACTGTGCCACGGCCTTTTCTCTTTATGGCTGCCCCAGTAGGCACGCCTGATTAATAAATTGTCTTTGATAAATATTAAGTTTCGCTCCACATCTCCATCTGGAAACAATAACAGCTCTGGGCTGAACGACATCAGGCCCGGGGATGATGTAGCTGCAGCTTAAACTCCTCTTATCATCTTTTACGCAGAGGCATGTTAATAAACTGGTCGGGGCATTTTTTTTTCTTTTGCGAATCATAAATAATAATAAGTCTATAAAAACTGAGACCTTCAAGTGAACAGGCCTCAAAGGTCAGCAATCCACCAGTGAGTGTGTGTGTCTGAGTAG
>BRDA01030673.1:0-13391 GCA_036984385.1 Crenuchus spilurus | reverse complement strand
GTTCTATTCTGAATAAAATATTAGATGTTGGCACCTCCACATCATTGCATTCAGTTTTTATTCACATGTTTAGTGTCCCAACTTTTTTGGAATCCGGTTTGTAAAACTATAGTTACTTTTGTATTTATTTTTTTTTGTCAAATATTGCTTCAGTTATTGTTTGGTTCGGTTATCATCAGACACTTTAGAACTGATTAATCACAAAAACCAAGGTTCCACTGCACAATAACCATGGAAAAGAATAGAATGCCATTTTGTGGGGTTTCAGTTTCAATACAAAATGTATTAAGAGTAGTAGTCTATTAACAGTGTATGCTTATTAAATTTACAGGCAGTTAATCAGAATAAATAACAATCAAATTGTAAATGTCATCCATTTTTACCCATTTTTCTTTTTGAGTCTTGAGGCATTCTCTGCTTTCCAGAGAAGAAATAAATATTTCTAAAGCATCATTCATACTGCAGGGGAAATCAAAGTCTGATGTTTTAAACTCACTGTTCAGGTCTCAGGTTACTCTCATGTTACACCAAATGTGGTAGCCGCACCACTTGGCACTCTGCGATGTGTTGGGTGCAGTACACCCCTGTTAATCAATTAAGCCTTTTACACACAGCACCATGGCTTAGGTTCTATTTTTGACAATAATCATGCTGGATAGTAGATGTTGCTAGGTAGAAAATCATTATAAAATTGACTATGCTCATTATGTTGTGTAATCCATCCCCATAATTAAAACAAAATGGCTCAATCTTTACTCAGCAGTAAAAGCTCTCTGTTGATCTGTGATCAATTGAGAAGTAAAAATAAAACAGTGGTGAACTTTCCTAAGGGAAGACTATCAATATTCACTGCAGATTAGCTTATATTGATGATGTCCTGGCTTAGCTGAAATATCATCTATTTAAAGTGCATAAAGACAATAGCAAAGTCATTCATATATTTAAAAAAATAATATTGTGAATTTATTTGAATATTTAGAGTTTTAATAAATTTCTGTTCAAACAGAATAAACATTGCGTATTTCTCAAGTTACAACTGTCTTAATATCAAGTCACTCCTGAACCAGAGACAACATCAGAAGTGTCTTTCCTGAGCTAAAGAGAAAAAGAACTGGACTGTTACTCAGTGCTCCAAAGTCCTCTTTTCAGATGAAAGTCAGTTTTGTGTTTCATTTGTAAATCAGCTCCTAGAGTCTGGAGGAAGAGATGTCCAAGTCCAGTGTGAAGTTTCCACAGTCTGTGATGGTTTGGGGTGCCATATCATCTGCTGATGTTGGCTTTTAAAGTCCAAAATTAACGCAGCTGTCTACCTGGAGGTTGTAGAGCACTTTATGGAGATGCTGATTTCCTTTTCTAGCAGGTGTTGGCACCTACCCACAGTGCCAAAACTACTACCAAATGGTTTGCTGATATATTAGTGTGCACTAAAGAGAAAAAGAACTGGACTGTTACTCAGTGCTCCAAAGTCCTCTTTTCAGATGAAAGTCAGTTTTGTGTTTCATTTGTAAATCAGCTCCTAGAGTCTGGAGGAAGAGTGGAGAGACACAGAATACAAGTGTCTGAAGTCCAGTGTGCAGTTTCTGCAGTCTGATGGTTTAAGGTGCTGGTGTTGATCCACTGTGTTTTATCAAGTCCAAAGCCAACACAACTGACTTTAATGACTTTAATCACAATGACTATGACTAGCAAATAGGACAGTCATGCTATATTTTGCAGCTGTGTTTTTTTAAGTACAGCATGAACAGACCATGGCTTTTACACTTGCCACTCAATTAGGTACACACAACTTGTATCTACACTCATTGTTTTGATCATTGAAGAACAGGGTGAAATAAGGTTAACAAAGTACACAGAGAAAACAGAAAGACTACAGTCTGTAATTGTAGAACTACAAAGTGCTGTTACATGATCAGTGGAGCTGATAAAAATTGTGTCCTGTCTGAGCAATGCCTAATGTACTTTGACTCTGCGCATCTTAAGAATGTTAATATCACATTATTTTTGCCATGAGATGATTGTGAAAAAACTAGCTCATTTTTCAAATCAAACTTGTTGTTTTACTCAGAGTTTGTTGTCCTTGAAACTCCTTGAATTTGGCCTGCACATGGAGATCAGGAAATGGCAGTAAGGTTGAGTCCACGTGTATATGTTCTGGCTCTCACAGCCCTGGCCTCCTACAATCACAGAGCACCAGAAACAAACATCCACTGCCTCTGCATGAAAGAGGGTGATGGAGTAAAGGAGTTGAACAGAGAGTCGTAATAACACTGTGTGTGTGTTTGTGTGAGAGACTGAAGTGCTGCCTACAGTCAGACTGTGATTCCAGCTCTGCCTCGTCCGCCTACGCTGCCAGCGCCTTTTTATGCAAATCAATTATTTAAAACAACTCGTTATCAGTTTAAGGCATTTTACACTATTGTGGAGGGGGAAGGGTCCTGAGTGAGAGAAAGTGTGAGAGAGCAGAGAGATGTGAAGGAGCTACATGTGCCAGAAACGGATGATAATTCATGCTCAATATCTGTGTGTGTTCTCTCATTTGAAACATTGCTCAGATGTTTGATACACGCAAGTAATTAAACACATTATAAATGTACATTAATATAACTTTATATTAAATATATATAAAAATATATTATAAATTAAAACACATTATAATACACGTATAAGACATTTTATATATATATATATAACTTATTAATTATGATTATCAATACAACTAATGAGACGTGTTAAACATCTATACTAAAGAAACTCAGCCCCAGCTCTTGCACTTATGTATCTTATGTATTCTAACTAACAAAACCACCTACTTATAAACACACAAATACAGACAAGCATTTTATAATCACTGAAATTTGCATGTCACTTACCTCTGTCTCTTCCCTAAGTAGGATGATGGAAGGTTTAGTACTAATTTTCTAATAGGCTGTTAATTATTTAGTGGTCCTTTCAGTTAATATTTGTAGTAAATGTCTGATAATGACTTATTAATATTCTGTGAAAATGAAATATTACAAGTATTGGTTTAAAGAAACTTTATTTATTCTAATGTATTATATTTTAAGCTCACAAATAGATCTTTCAAGGCTTTCTATCTGGTCTAAAATATAATGTATCACTAATAATATGTTCGCAGCCATGTTACTTAAGGCGTACAAAAAGTTTAATTATGTCTAAATTATAATCACAATAAATATAATTTGAGTGGTTTCTAGTAATAAGGCTTACTGTGTGTTTTTAAATATGCAGCTTTTGTTAGTGATGATGTGTAATGCAGTGGGACTGAGTTTCTTTGGAGCACAATGAAATATAATAGTTCATAAGGCATAAAGAACACGTCTTTTATATATTATGCATGTTTATAAATATTTATTTAGTTAATAATTCTTTATACATGCATTATAATATCTTATGAATGTGTTCATTGTCTTGTGGACTTAGAAAGTGTTGTTTCATTTTATGATGTCACTGGTATATTTATGTATATGTATGCGTACTATAATGTATCTAATGTAAATAATGTGAAATATATAAATATAAATTAATGTTAAAATATATAATGTAAAATACATATCATGTATTTTAGTTTCTGTATTTCTTAATATTTTATTTCTCACGTTTTTGCATGTTTCTGTATTGTTTAGCTACACAGTATTGACCAAAGGCGGAAGGCTTTCTCTTGAGTCTTGGTTCCTCTCAAGGTTACTCTAACTCTTTGAAAAAGTTTCTGTGAATCTGATTTTTGATTATGTCCATGCATGAATACATTTTAAATGAGTTGTATTAAATTAATTTATCTTAACAACTGATCTCTCGCTTCCATAAAAAATCTAATTTAAAATAAAGAAAGAAAATGGCTATCCTTGAGTTCCAAGCTTTGGAACTAACTTATTTTTTCCAGTTATTAGTGAACAGTTTTCACATTCGACTTCACAAGAATTTAGATTAATGAAATGTTTTTGCTTCCTTGCCTGGGGAGTAATTATTTTAGTTAGTTCTTAAATGTAGACCTATGCTTAGCTTACATAAGAGCTTGGGTATGGCTCTTGTAATTCTATAGGACTTCATTTGGTCTAATAAAACAGGTTTGTTTGAAGCTTCTTGATGGGCTCTGTGTAATTAGAAGGGTATCTTGACTTGAATCCAGTGAAGCGCAGATGAGCCGCATCAGTCTGGGCTCAGTGTGCCTGGGACTTTTTCCTTTGTAGAAATATTCTAAGCCTCAGAACCTGGCTTTTATTGGAGGATACCCAGAATGGCTTGGGTTGTTAGCTGTTGGCACGATGTGCCCCAAAGGCCCTCCACAGGCTCTCCCCATCATGTCACAGTGCTGATGTGATTAGGGCATGAACACCAAGCGTGAAATGGAGCCTCGTGAGAGGAAGCCTCTGTCCTTTGGACTGGAATAACAAAAGCAAGGCCTGGTGTGGTGCATGCCTGCATTTGCACAAGATATAGAGCAGCCATGCAGCGTTGCCAGATGCTGCTGCATTAGTCTACCTCTCTCACACTTGTTCTTTCTTTCTCTCTCTCTATCCTTCACCTTCATTTATTCTCTCTCCATCCTTCCAGTACGTTCACATAGAGTTGTGTCTGTTGTGCAATAAGGAATAAATGTTGTCTCATTTTGTCAGGGAATAAATGGTGTCTTATATTAAAAGCCTTATCATAAGTCGCTGCAGTGATGTCATGTTCTCTCCCTGCTGGTTCACTGCTGTTTGAATGATTGTGTGTGAAGCATGCAGCAGAGCGCAGCCTTGGAAAATAAATGTCCCAGGATATTAACCGTCAGCCCCCACTTCCTTGTTTTGTTTTGATGTTTTTAGAAACATGTTTTTCCGTCCGCTTTTATGTCTTTTCATCCTTTTTTTCAGTTGGTATTAAGATGATTAAAATAGACTCTTAACTGTGTGTATAGAGTGAACACATCATCCTTTGCTTGAGATTTTGCATATATGCACACATTTCTGCCTGTTGTCTAAATCACTGATGGAAGCTAATTATAAAATATGTGGTGAATAAACACAATTCTGATTATGACTTCAGTCCACATTTGACTTTTTTCTGATTAACTGAGGCATCTCATCTGTCCTCATTATCATTATACCTTGCACAGTATACTGACCTGAATTAACTAATGCTGGCATATTCACTCAAACATCAAAAATTAGAATATCAGGAAGTAATTATTGTTCATAATTTAAATAAAAAAGATAAATCGTCATATTTAATATTTATTACATGTAAAGTGATGGTTCTTTTTTATGTTATTGATGACAACATAAGTGTTATGTATGGCTTATAGCTCATGATCAGTCACGCACACTAATATCATATCAGCAAACCATTTGGTAGTAGTTTTGGCACTGTGAGTAAGTCCTGCTGGAAAAGGAAATTGGTATCTACATAAAGTGCAAAAATGTCCAGGTAGACGCGTTATCTTTGGATTTGAAAAATGAAACATCAGCAGATGGTATGGCACCACAAACCATCACAGACTGTGGAAACTTCACACTGGACCTGGACACCTATTTCTCCAGACTTTAGGAGCTTGGTTTACAAACGAAATGTAAAATTGACTTTCATCTCAAAAGAGGGTTTTAGGTCACTGAGTCCAGTTCTGTTTAGCTCAGTAGTTGTAGACTGTATTTATACTGTTTGAATAGTAATTTACTCAGACGAGAAATGAAATATTCTAATAATTTAAGATTCCGTATTTCTCATTTGCATGTTAACAAGCCAACTCATGAGCCATTCTGATCAACAGTAAAACAAACAAACAAAAATGATGCGAAGTATATCACTTTATGTGTAATGAATATAAAACACATGCTTTTATTACATTCTGAATAAATGAATGTTTTCCCAGTGTTCATATGGACAGTATTAGACAAAATGACATTACCATTATGAAAAAATGTCACCATATGTTTTTCTATATCATGGGCATCATCAGTTCTTCTATAAGGCTGAACAACTGCATTCATGACAGAAACAAGATTCAGGCAAATTATTGAAAGCCTATAAAGAACAACCCATGCACAAACTGCATGACAACAAGTAGCATGCAAGGTAATTACATGTCATTATGTATCTTTTTATTTTCTTCACATATTTTTTCTTTCAAGACTGAAATTGCTGGTACATTTTGTCCTGCATTGTCTTGTGAAAAAGTTTTTTTTTTCTGTATCGTCCACCCTCACTGACCCCTTATGGTTGTATTTAGCTCTTCTCAGAAGATGGGAGCCCAATTACCTGATGCCTTTGGCTGCTTGGTGGATTGCATTAAGATGTAGAAGGAGATATGCTTCTTCTCCCACTCTCTCAGATGATAGCTGTCCCTGCATATTGACTGGCTGCGTCCATCTCTTCAAATGTGTTTCTTGCTTATTTCCCTGGACGCGTGGCTTATTAAACGTGTAAAGGGAGAAAGGGAGGAGCCTTCCAGAATATTGGTTATCGGCTCTTTAATGAATCTGTGCCTGTGCGGCAGCGTACCATAGCACTGATACTAACCCAATAATGGAGGATTATGAAGGGGATCCATCAGCAGGTAATGGTTCAGTCTGGACAGCTGTGCACTAACCTGGGCCATAATGGACCTGCTTGTTTTACTCCGTCTCCGTGGACCCATGTTGCTGACAGCGGCACTTCGCTATTGAGACAAAGAAGAAAGGGTCATCTTTCTTTCTGTCCCTGCCTTTCCCTACAGAGCTCTTTCTTCTCTCTTTTCTCCTCCCCTTTCTCGACTCTCTCGCTCTGTCTTGGATTTCTTTGCCTCTGCCATTTTCTCTCAGCGTCTATCGCTGTATCCGTTTTTCTCTGACAGACTGTCTTTCCTTTTTTCCCTGATTTGTCTTCTTCCTGGACTCTTTCTCCTCTTGCTTCTTTGCTCTTTTCACTCTCTTGCTGTGGGATTGCTGTGTAATGTGGGTGACTGTGTGGAGGTGTAAGGAGATGCTTGGCTGTCCTCCAGTTTTACCCCAGTCCTTCCCCTGTTCCTCTGTTCCCCAGCACCCTGCAGAAAGGCCCTTTGTAGGACTCTGTGAAAAGAACAGGCTATCTCTCTGGCCCCAGAACACTGCAGGAAGACACCTCAAACAACCTACCACCAAAGAATGAATGAGACACAGTCACTGAGAGACTGAGAGAAAGAGCAGGGTGGTTTGATTAGTATCCATAGCTCCTTTTCTTTTAAAAACAATGTTCTCTATTGAGTGATGGTGTAGATGAACCACATTTGGTTGCCTGCAGTTTCTTCCATTTGAACAATTTTTGTATACTAGTGGATGAAGGTTCACTGTTTATAATTTAATAAAACAAAATCGTATTTTATAATCACACAAAATAAAATACAGTGCATCTAAAGAAAAAGTTCATTGTTCATAAAAAAAAACCGGACAAATTATTTTTTCATTACATTTCTAGGTTTTTTATTTTATTTTAATGTTGATCAGTATGACGTACATCATGAAAATCAGAAATACAGAATCTCAGCTTATAATATTTCTTTTAGAGTTTGAGTAAATTTATGTTCATACAGCATAAATGCTGTGAATCTCTCAGAGCTACAAGTCCCACATTTTTTATATCAAGCCACTTCTGAACCAGAGACATCAGAAGTGTGTTACCTGCACTAAAGAGAAAAAGAACTGGACTGTTACTCAGTGCTCCAAAGTCCTCTTTTCAGATGAAAGTCAGTTTTGTATTTAATTTGTAAATCAGCTCCTAGAGTCTGGAGGAAGAGCGGAGAGACACACAATACAAGGTGTCTGAAGTCAACTGTACAGAGTCTGATGGTTTTGGGTGCCATTTCATCTTTTGGTGTTGATCCATTGTGTTTAAGTCTAAAGTCAACACAACCATCTGCTATGAGATTTTAGAGCACTTCCTGCTTCTGTCTGTTGGCAAGCTTCATGGAAAAGTTGCTAACTATTACAACCAAAAGGTGTACTGACCATGATATGCCCTGTAAGCAGTGATGTTCAACACTAAAACAAACAAAAAAAAATCTCCTGAAATTGGTCACTTTATATTTAACGAATGTAAAATATATGACTATTTACTTTTTTAAATGAATTAAGAACACAAATGAATGTTTAATGATATTTAACATTTTTGGAGCTGATTTCTGTTGCAAATATTCACATGAAAGTTTGACCAGACATTGGTATAACCTCAGGTCAATGTGTAGTTAATATAAAATGACAGTTTACCTTTTAGAATTAAATTATGACCAACAATGAACATCTAAGTTATTGTTTATTTTTTGGAGGTGCACTGTGAAATATCAAAAACATTTTCAGGAGACTCAACATGAAGCAAAGACTTTGAGGGAGTGTTCACAATAGTCAATACAATAGTCCATGCACTCAGTTGCAACAATGATCCTGCACACACACCCCAGAAGACTCCATTACTGAAGAAACGATATGTTGAAGTTTGTTTGAAGTTCACTGCACAACATTTGGAAAATCTTGTGAATCATTGGGAGAATGTGGTCTGGTCAGACAATGATGCAACATCATATTTTGAGGAGAAATGACTGTGTATTACCCTAAAAATGCTATACCAAAAGTGAAGTTTGATCATGATATGGGGTTGATTCTCTTCTTATGGCAAAATCTATATTATTGAAGAGGATAAGAACGGAGCCACATACTGGAGTTCAATCTCAGGATGAATCTGCCAGCAAGACAGCCATCCAAAAACATTGTGGAGGAGGTTCTTAGTTGGTTCCAGAGGAAGAAAATAAAAGTTGTTGGAAAGACTCAGTCTGTAACTTAAACCCAATACAACATTTGTGGAAAGTCAAGAATTATAAGAGGGTTCCTGATATCAAGATTTAAAGACATTCTGTTTAGAGGAACAGGTCAAAATCCAACCTGAGCCCTGTGAGCAATTAGTTCATTCATAAAAGAAGCACCTTAAAGCTCTCATTACAAGAAAAGTTTAATTGGCATGTTCGGTACATTTCTTTTTTTCCTGTTTTGTTCATCTTTATTACATGTAACTTTTTAAGGGATTGTCATTAGGAATTCTTAATATGTGTAATTTGAGTTAATGCCAATATTGGGTCAAAATTTTATGTGAATAAATGCATTGGAAACACGTTGCCAGATAGAAAAAAAATCACATTGTGAAAAAGTTCATTGTTGTTCAAAATGTTTTAAATTCATAGAATGTAAAGTGATATATTTCAAGCCTTTTTTTAGTCTTGCTCAGTGTGTTTCCAGCTAATAAAAGTAAAAAATTCTGAATCTCAGATGACTAGAACATTTCTTTTGGAATTTGAGTAAATTATTATTAAAATAGTTTCAACATTCAAATAAAAACACTTATATGCCACTTTACATGTAATGAATTGTATTTACTGAAAAATACTGACATGTTAAGTACTTAATTTGCCCCAGTGTATTTCATTAATATTTGTCAATTCCTTTGATTGTATCCATCCATCTTATTACTACTGGTCATGCCTTTCCACTTTTAGCTTAATCTGTGCCAATCATAACTGGCTATTCCCATGAACTTGTTCTTGTCACACCCAGGTAATCAAACTGAAGCAAGTGTATTCAGGCAGCATTTGTCTAATGGATTCTCTGTAATTGGAAAATGTTCCTGTTTTCTGTTTCTCTGGCTCATAAGAAAAGAATACAGAGTAAAGTGTCTTCTTCTACCACCTGTATGTTAATTTCAGTGAGCTGTTTCCTGAGATTTTTGTGCACTCAAATATATTTTGGTAGAATGTCTGTGTGTGCTTGTTTGCTTTCTTATGTAAGCTATGCAATTAGTTGGTGTGTATTGAAGCTTTGTCCCTGCTGCACATTAATTCTGATTTCTACTGCTTGTGCTTCTTTTTGCTCTTCCTCTTTTTCTCTTTTTTTCTTTCCTCTTTCACCCTATTACATCCCATTCTCCACTTTTCTCCCACACAATTTCCATGCCCCCCCATGCCCCCACCACTTCCTCTCTCTTTGTCTTTCTCTCTCTGTCTCCTTGGCTCTCTGCAGAAGTCTTCTGATGCTGCTTTGCCCTCGGCATCCTCTCCCTCTTCACAAGCAGCCGAGAAAAACAAACTGGAGGTACTGTGTGGAGTGCTGGGTGTACTGTGTGCTATGCCCATGCTGTGTGTTGTGTGGTAGGGCTGTAATGATATACATATTTTCAGATTCAATACAATTTTGATTCTGAGGTGAAGATTTGATTTGAATTTTAATATTCTATGGAGCTCTAGTTACAGTCATCTAATAAAATAAAACCCCTAAAGTCATAACACGGTGACTTTCCCACCCACTTTGAATGGAGAGCATGCAACCATGTGTCTAGTTTTGATCACTGATGTCAGTTTCCAAAAGACAGAAAGCTCAATACAACATATCACTTTTTAATATTGTATTGAAACTTACACCCTTACTGTGTTGTAGTTTTGCTAATCATACATCAGGTTAAATTAATGTAGCTGGGTAATCAGTAATACTGACCAAATGACTATAGTAATGCGATAGACTTACTGTCCACTTCATTAGGTACTATACATTCATTTCTCATTTTATCAGCTCCACCGACCATATAGATGTGCTTTGTAGTTCTACAATTACACACTATAGTACAGTTTGTGTTGATCCTCTAGTCCTTCGTTGACGCTCACTGGCCCCCATTGTCTGGAAAGTTTTGGTTGGTCCAGCAGTGACAGTGAGGTGTTTAAAACATCAGCAGCTCTGCTGTGTCTGATTCAGTCATTTCAGCACAACACACACTAACATACCACCACCACATCTGTGTCACTGCAGTGCTGAGAATGATCCACCACCCAAATGATACCAGTGTTAGTCATTCTGTGGGGGTCCTGACCATTGAAGAAAATGGTGAACAGATATACAGTTAAACAGATGGACTACAGTCTGTAATTGTAGAACTACAAAGTGCGTCTATATGGTCAGTGGAGCTTGGGAACAATGGACAATGAGTGTAGATACAAGGTATACCTAATAAAATGTATACTACTGATATTACTGAGTGATGAAAAATGATCTCCATCTTTACCGCATTATCAGGTTTAGTGAGCCATTAAGCATGTTTATTAAGTCCAGACTGGTGATTGGCTGAATAAAGTATGGTCTTTAATCTATGATATTAAGATCTGTAAGCTGTTGAATGAAAAACAAGTTTGATTACCAGTGTCTCTGAATCCTTTAATAGTATGTTAGGACCTGTAGTCTACTGTTGATGGCAGTTGACAAAAAAAATTTAAGCTTGATATTTAAAAATTATATTGAATAAAAAAGTATTGCTCATGAGCCTTGTGTTGGTATGAACATTTCGGAATGATAGCCCTCCTAACACTCCGGATAACCACTGCAGTCAGGGAAATGAAAGCACAGAGAGCACTGCACAGGTCAAGAGTCTTATACAGCACTAGCAAAGTCATACAGTGATGTGTGACCCAGCCAGCAATGCAAATACTGAGCTTACCTTTACAGTTACCTCCAGAAATCCAGGATGTCTTTACTGATTCAGTTTGACTGACAACTTTGGCAGGCGTACAGAGCTCATACAACTACAATTACATAAATAACTAGACTGTTTTGTTCCTATTGATTGCCAGAGGTGATGTGAAGCATTTTGAATGATGATTTCCTATAAAATCACAAGGAAAGGGACTCACCTAGAGTGAAGCTGAGGCAGCCTCAGGTAACACAACATGAGCCGCATGCATAAGAAGATGGACTTGCAGGCACTGGTGAACTCCTTCATAATAATCCTTGCAGTCTGGCAACTCGGGGCCACTGGAGGCTGTTGGAAAACATGCTAGGCACAATTAGAGGAGGATGTGAAAGTCAGTTAAATAGTGCAGATCAAGGTAGCGGCTTCACTAAGAATAACAAAAGACTGGGCTGAGGATGCATCCTCTGGGTTTTTCTAGCTGTGCAGCATAACAATACTTTGGAAGAATGCAAGAGTACAACTAATAAAGTTTTCAGTTTTTGAAAAACCTTTTTTTAATTCTCTGGTTTCATGTGCTGTGGGTTGATTGTCAAAATGAATGCAGTTAATACAGGAACGTATTATTTCTTAGCAGACTTTAGGGGTTGATTGAAATTGAAGCCAACACTTTATTTCTGTATTCTCATTACTAATCATCCTCTCTAATATGACTCCAACCACATGTTCTATTCACAGAAGTAGTGAATTGAATCAGACTCTCCATTATACAGCTTTCTATTGTTACGGTGGATTGAGTTAAACATGACATGAGAACTCAGTCTTAGTTCTGCTTGGTGTAGCTAGCCATTGTGGGTACCGCTAGGGAAGGGATTCTTTATTTAATACCTATCTAACTTCAGTTTTAGCTTATTCAGTACTGCCTTTAGGTTAATACTCACAGGAAATGCCAGAACATATCCTGTTTTATAACAAACCTATAGTACCACATTAAAAAATTCTAATGTTGTGAAAATAGTACTTGAAATATTTCACTTTACATGTAATTAAACATAAACTCCCCAGAACCTTGTTTAAATTGTTACTTATTACAGGATCCTGCAGATGGCACTGCATAAGGATGATCAATCTATAAATATCTGTGGTGTGTGGAATGGGATTCATAGATTGAGAAGAGCTGATACAGTGCAGTTAATGTCTTGTTCAATGTGTGGAAAATGGGTCACAAAGCAGATGTTAATTATTAGCAAAATGAGTGATTGAATTTGAAGTTGAAGGCTTTAGTGTGAAGAAAGTAGCTGAATTTGCAAGTGTATCAAAGCATACAGTCATACGGGTCTACCAACAGTGGCAAAATTTCCAGTCTACAGGAAATTCTCAGAATTACGGCCAAAAGATGAAACTGATGGACAAGGATTAGTGTCTGTTTCATGGCTTGTGAATGAAAATTGCTTCAATTCAATGCAGGGCCTTCCCAAGCAATTTCTGAAACAACACTCCACAGGGAACTGCGTACCATCATCATATGGAGCAGAGTGACACATGAGGCTTTCATTCAGATTTCCAGTGTTTAACAACATTAAACTCGTAGAGCCAATTCTAAACTAAAATAGCTCAGTCTGGACTATAAGCATATACTGGCTGATTAATTGTATCGGGTGAAAACTGAAAATATAACTTGACTAAATGTTGTTGAATATTCCTGTAAAGCTTAGTAGCATCAGTAAAATATCACTATCAGTTCAGGACTGCAATTACTGTTTCAGTATTTGCATCAATAAATAAAAACATTATTCTACCCTCTCTGACTTTGGTTGGAGCTGTAGGGGAACTGAATCAGCAAGGGGGTTCAGGGCAGTGGCGGATGCTCTAAGACTGCAAGGGAAGCTCAGCTTCCCCTAAAATGTCAAAAAATAAGTGATCAATAATATACTGTTGTGTGTACA
>BRDA01030671.1:9351-25803 GCA_036984385.1 Crenuchus spilurus | reverse complement strand
TGATTTGTGTTCTATTCTGAATAAAATATTAGATGTTGGCACCTCCACATCATTGCATTCAGTTTTTATTCACAATTTGTTTAATGTCCCAACTAATAAGAGGACAAAAAGATAATAAAAATAATAAGATCGAATAATCTAATAAGATAACAAAAAAAAAAATAGGCCGTCTGGTCACCCTAGTTAAAAGGCAGTGAACAGCTCAGTGTGAAGAGCTTTGGGGTAGACTTACAAGTATTAGATGACTTATTGGAATGAGATCTGATGACTGGGATATAAATTTAGAGTAGAGAAAAGGGGATATTTTAAATGCAAAGAAAAGCAATAATGGAGGTTCTTACATTATATTTACTACTACTAATAAAAATAATAATGCTAACAATAATATCTGTGATTGGACGCTTTAGAATTCAGGCTGGTATCAGGTTGTATAGACTGCTTTATGTCAGACATCGGGATGGAGAGTTTTGGGGACCTGGCAACTCTTCTGCTTCTTAACGCAGATCTGCTCCCCACCTTCTATGTAAGTCCACCCTTTAGTAAGTAATCCTGCAAAGTGTGAAAAACACATGATTAATATTTAACAAACAATTAAATATAAATTATAAAAAAACGATAAAGGGCAAAAGTTTTCATTCTTCACCAAAAACAACTCAGATTCAAAGCAATTCCTAAAACTATCTGGATATGATGTGCTTATACCCATGCACGGTACAAATCAGGCAGGGTGAACAGATCAGGTAGTGACAGCCCCTACATTATTTCATTTGGGTTTGTCATCATTTAAAAAAACATCCTATACAGATAAACTGGCCATCCAGGAAGAGTAAATGTGATTGTGGGTGATAAGTATAAACATATACCATTCTGATACCTACTGGTAAGCGAACCATCGCACCTGCATGTCTTGTCACTCTCCAGTAAGCTCAGTACTACACATATATGGTCCACTAATATATTTGAAATGACTCAAATGTTTTCATTTTCAAGGAGCATATATGTAGCTGAAACAGGTAGCCAGTACATCCCAAAAAATTCAACATTAGCATTTTAATATAATATTATAGTCATTACGGCTTTTAGAAAAAAAATATTTTGGTGGCGGGGGGTGGGGTAGTGCACTACATCCTAAGTTTTGGCATTTGTTTTCCTTACATTACTTTTACTTTTATACTTTAAGTAGTTTTAAAACCAGTACTTTTGTACTTTTACTTCAGTAAAAAGCTTCAGTTGATACTTCAACTTCTATAAAAGTCTTTTTAAACCCCAGTATCTATACTTCTACCTGAGTAATGAATGTCAATACTTTTGGCACCTTTGGTAAGCACAATCATATGATGACAAGGTTTGTACAAAAATACCCCGAAACCTGCTCATTTTAAAGCCGTCTGGATGCAAGTTTCATCACCAAAGAGACTGAAGAAATATTCCCCTGAACAATGAGTCCAATCCCAGTTTGGCTAAAGGTACAGTAACAAAAACTGCAACAACGTTTGGAAAACATGTAAACATGAATTATGACATAAATTATAAATGTTAAGTAGAGTCCAGGAAATATACAATGTAAGAAATTGTAGAGTATGTGCCCTCAAATAGGCGTGATTACATGGTTTGCCAAACTATACCTTTAACATCTGTAGGCTCCCTATGCTGCCTGAAGCAGATGTGTTGAAAGCTCGGTCTCTTGTTCCCCAGACAGCTGTAATCTGAATCTATTTCTCACTCTGTAGATGAAGAGCTGCAACTCTCAGAGCAGCCATGAGTGCTACAGCTGTGGAAAATAGTCCCTATTAGATGAAGGCACTTTGCAAGCTTCTTCAATCTGCTGAAAGACTCTCATTCTGTTCTCCTCTGCAAGCGGATTCTCATCCTCTTACAGCCAATGTAGTCAGGTTCTTCTTCTATATTTCAGTGGTGATAAAATTCTGGAAATATCCAGAATTCTGGATTTTGATATCCCAAATATGATGTTTTAGAATGATGAAAATTTGAACCTTTTTCGAGATAAAATAGATTAAGGGACGAAACAGTGTGGGTACGAACCAACTGCGAGAGGTCGGAAATTCGTATGAATGTTTATTATTTTCTTGAACACGTAAGTGACCGTGCACACAAGCGCCAAAAGATGTGAGCTGAGAAAACATTCAAAACAACACAAAATAAATGAGAATATATGATTTTTCTATGCCAAACTCAACCGAAGTGACAACTGTTTAAATAGGTAAGTTCCCGGTAGTTAGTATCTATGTAGTTGGAAAAGGTTTTGTTTCTGTGTAGAGAAACAAGCATCCATGTCAGCTGTGTCATGATTTTACCAAAATTAAAATCAACATCAACCAAACAGATCGTTTAAGACGTTTTGAGACGTCAAATAATTTTGACACAATCTATGGCAATTTTGACATGGATGCATCCCCCGCTCTCTTCCATTCTTCTGTCTTCTCTTCACTTTATATATTGGCCATGTACAGAGTTGCTGCTGGGACTGGTTCGTTTTAATTAAAAACTTGATTGTCCAGGTACCTTTTTGGTATTGTCTTAGTTTTATTATTATGTGAAATCTAGTGAAAATCAATGTGAAAACTGAAGTATGCCAACATTTAATTTTTTTTTTATTTGGGTCTGCTATATAATTGTAATAAATTTAATGTTCGATCTGACTTCTCTTTATGACCATGTGCATCCTTTATGTGCAATTTAATCCACCAGTCAAAGACCCTTGAGACCAGTGGTTTGTGCACCAATTTAAGACATTCTGAACTATTTGAAACACTGAAAAGCCAGTAGATTCAGGGGGCCCCCCTGGACCCCTCGCCTGTACTTTCAGGTTTTCATTTTGGCTCTGTTATCACCCCTGATATTTAGATTTTTTCAAAAGAACTAACGGGGAGAAATGAATTCAAAGAGAGAAAGGAAACAGTATATAACAGAAGTAAATGGTCTCCATCAAAGGCATTAAAAGACAGTCCTAGTAGATGTTGGCACTTATGATGTATGAATTTGATTGCATACAGCCACAATAACAGTGATGTCAGTTGATTGCATACAGCCACAATAACAGTGATGTTGATGTTTAGTTCTGGATAACAAACTCCGCTCCAAAACATCTAAAATGTTGGATGGAGCTTTATTTCTACATGCCAAATGCTCCACAGCCCACTGATGACTTCAAGTGACTTTAGGCTCACGTATGGCTGCTCTAGTGTGTTTCATTCTATTGCTCAGTGCTTTTCTGTGCTTCTACAAGCTGTGAGGGTAATATCAATGTCTGTCTCGCCTTACAGTACCTGAATGCACTCGTTAGAAACAGGGTGTCTGTATACTTTTGGACATGTACTGGATCACAGTGATTCTAATGCCAAATTCTATCAGGCATTTGGAGATTATCCTGGGGAAGACTGGCAGCCTTAACAGTCTGGAGAGGTCAAGAACAGCAGTCCAACAGCAATCAGCCAATCTGCCAAATAAAAAGTGAAACTAAAGCGCTTGTAAAGGTATTAGACACACCTGTCCGGGTCAGGGTTTGTAGAGAAGGCCCAGGCCAGTTTGGATCTCAGTGAAAGAACAGACAGAGTGCAATGCAATCCTGTTTATTGACGGGCAAACACTCAGATATATTCTTCAGTTGAACATGAAGTCCACTCTCTTCCCTCATCCCTCTCATGTCTGTAAGGACTCAGTCACAAGTTGTCTTGGAACAAATTGTATCAAAGTTTGCTCTCCAGTGATGGTGTATCAGTGGTGGTTCGAAAAAAGAAGTGGTGGCTGCATCACAAGCAATGGAGGAGGCTTGTGCTTGCCTGCACCCTCCTATAGTCAGGGACATTGCAAAGTGATGGGGACAGGCCTAAAGGAGGGGATGGGTTAATTGGCTACTACTACATTGGGAAGGGGTAAAAAAAATTATAAAAAAAAGTTAAATAAAAAGAGCCAAACTTCCCATCACTAATGTATGGTATATATTGGTAAATAAAGTTGGTAACAATCGGTTGTTAAAGCTTTCCAGGTGGTTCTATCAATTTTAATCACTGAGATTAAGTTTAATCTGAGATTAGACTCATTAAAAAGTGATGTATTGTTAGTTGGTCAAGATAAGATGAAACTTTAATAATCTCTTTGGTTAAAGCATATAAAGTGTGAATGGACTTCAAATGTTAATGTCTGGAGCTGTGAAAGGCTCACAATGGCACATATACTCTCAAAAAAGATGGTTCATAAGGGATCTTTAGTAAAGAAAATGCTTTTATATAGAACCACCCATCCATTTTCACACCCACTTAATCCTTATTAGAGTCATGGTTAGTCCCCTACCCCCTCACTGGGCGCAAGGCATTACACAATTCTACTAAGCCAAGGACAGGGAGCCAATCCATTGCTGTGCGCACACACACACACAAGCAATTTAGAGTAACCAATCCACCTGACCTCCATGTTTTTGACTGTGGGAGGAAACTGGAGACCCTGGAGGAAGCCCACGCAGACACTGGGAGAACATGAAAACTCCACTCAGATGAGGACTTGAACCCAAGACCTCAGTACTGAGAGACGAATGTGCTAACCACTAAGCCACCGTGCTGCCCCTTTATATAGAACCATGAACACTTAAAGAACCCTTCTCATTTGCATGGTGAACGTGTTGTTCAGACTGATGAGAAATGTGTTGTAGATGGTTCTATATAGAAGCCTTTTGAAAATGGTTCTTATTACAAGCTTGGCATCATACCTACAGTAGAACCCTTTTGGGTGCTATATAGAATCATTTTCAAAAGATGTCTACATAGAACCATATACATACATAATTTGAAGAACCATTTCATTATGTAAAGAACCCTTTATCAATACTTAAAAAAGATGAGGGTTCTAGTAAATAAAATGTTCTATGTAGAACCAAGAACCCATCTCGTTGATTAAGGGTTCTCTCCATGGTGAGAGGGTTCTTCAGATTGATGAGGAAAGTGTTGTAGATGGTATTATACAGAACCTTTTTGAAAATGGTTCTATATAGCCCCCAAAAGGGTTCGGCTGTAGTTGTGATGTCAAGCTTGTAATAATAGAGGAACCTTTTTTGTTGAGATATAGAACCACTTTCAAAAGGCTTCTTTATAGAAACATCTACATCTACACATTCCTTATCAGTCTGAAGAACCCTTTCATCATGCAAACAAGAAGGGTTCTTTGAGTGTTCATAGTTCTATATAGAACCATTTTTGTTACTAAAGAACCCTTGAAGAACCATCTCTTAAGAGTGTAGATCTAGATATTCACACAGGACTCATATAAAACTTATCCTTATGTTATTTCCTCTTATATCCCATCCAGCATGTTCAGATCATTGGCAGATAGAGGTTGAAAAACAGTGATTCATAAGCCAACAGAGTTAAGAGAACAATACACTGTACTCCACCAGGACTGGAATTAGCGATGCCAGCTATAAATCAATTATCATTAACCAATTACTGCTGTGTTTAAGCTGTCTGATGTTATTAGTTGAGGTGGTGAAGCAGAGAGAGCTATGCTGGATTCTGCTGCTCTCTCTCTCACCTTTGGTGGCTTTGGGAGCAATCCAATTTACTGCAGCTGTTTCATCTCTCTGTCAACATTCACTGTAATTTGATTTGTTTTGTGAGAGGTCACCTGCATACTAACTGCATCCGCAGCGCCTGCGGGCAGCCTATGGTCATACAGCAGGGATCAGGTGTGCACGCATAAAGAGAGGGGCTAGATAAGGATTAGGCTTCTGAATTCAAAGAGTTGAAGCCTGCAAAACAATTGCTCAAATATTTCACATAGATATGTTGTTTTAAAGCAACACTTTACAATAAGGCTACATTACTTAACACTACTTAAGACTGTATTGGCATTATTACATAGTTAAGTAGTCTCAATTAATGATCAATTAATAATCTATGTCCGTTTTGACTGAGCTTGGAAACCTGTACAGATGGTAAGAAGGTGAATATGCAGTTTTGTAGTTGAGCGTAAACCAGTAGAGCTTATGACAAGGCTCAGTCTTTGGGCTTTTAAACACAACAGCCCAGCACTGAAGGGACTTTATGTAGGTTCACTTCACAATTCAGAGTTGTGCCACTAGGCAGGGGCGTAGCACCAAATTCTAGGCCCTATACATAAGCAATGCCCAGGGTCCCGCCCCCTATTATTAATTTTTTTTTTTTTTAATATTTAAAGGAAAATAAAATTCCAAACTCCTCAAGGGTTCTCTCTGCACTTGGGGTCCTGGTAACTCAGTGCCACTTTCCCCCTCACTATGATGCTCCTGCCACTAGGGGTCAATATGATGCTCAGTTCTGTTTGTATGAGACTTATTCAGATATCAGTAAGTCAGTCCTGGGTTTTCCATGTTCTTCAGTGCTTAATCCAGAACTGATATGACAGTTCATTTGAAGCAGAATCTTAACTCAGCAGCGAGTAGAAAGAGGAGAGTTTAATATTTCATATGACTCCTCTATTTCATTTGTATCTGTGAAAATAAGATTAAAAATCTCTGAATGTAAGAGATACTGTATATACTGGACCCACTCGCAGACAGATGATGCAGAAAAGAGGATGATAGAGTGCATGAAGGTTTTGAATAGATATACACCAAAACATTTTTGACCAAATGTGAAGAAAATGTGAAGAAATTTTGTTGATTACTGAACACAGTTAATCATTTACATATAATTTACATATAATTATAAAATTAGCAACTAAACTATTTCCCAAAATATGTCTTGTAGTTCGTCAGGAATGAATGTATATTTAAAGTTGCTTTGACATCATTAGGTTTAATAACATGAGCTTAGTTACTTATTCTTTTATATTTGTATATAAAACAAGACAATAATATATGAATATGTATAAAGATGCATTTGTGGTACATTATTTCTAATATTTAATCCTCTGTAGTCTGAGAGAATTTCAGACACTCTGATGTAGTCTGACATGCCTTCACTTTTTTACAAATTACACTCAACTAAAATTATTTTATTCCAAAGTGTTACACAGGCCTTTGTTCAGCACAAATAACACTCAGCAACAACAGTGTCAGAACAGTAAGAGTGTCTGGAATCTATATTTTGATTGACTTTCCAAAAACCTATTTTCAGATGTGCAGATATATTGTGAAAAAACACTCTAAACATTTCTAGCCAAGACTTTTGCGCTCTGAACTATGTAACCATAGGTTACATTTTATGTGGTTTTATTTCTAAAGCTAAAGAAATGTGAGTTGACACTCTGTTTTCCTCAAATCTCACCATATATTGAATATGTATGAGAAGTGAGAGGTCTTTTGTTCAAGATCACCTCAGGTAAGAGTTTTTTTTTCAGATACACATTCCACAGATACCACGACCACAGGAACCCACCAGTAGAATTTCTGGAATTACCATGTCGTTATCATATGAATGACAGAGCGCAACTTTTGGTTTGAAAATATGTGCAGCTGTCTGAGTCGCTCTCACAAACATGTCTCTGTTTATTTAAGCACCTCTCACAAATATCTAAACATATATTTTGATTCAAGCTAAATATATTTGAAAAGTAGAACCTTCAACGTTTCCGGGGTATGTTAAATTTTTTTTCTAGGATAAAGTCATGCAGAGTCATATAAGTGTTTTTGCTGAATTTCGCTAATGTGCTGCTGGCGCGAGAGCCAACTTCAGAGGGTTAATTAAAAAAACATGAAACAAAATGATGAAAACATCTAAAATGAATGATGTAAGTCAAATGGATGTTTTGTGTGTTTAATGTGAGTGTCATTAGCTACAGACACACTTCACATTTATTCTGGAAATTGTGAGACGGTCCCTAACACTGCAGCGACCAGAGCACAAAAACAAAGCTAAGTGGCTCTATTCTGGCTTTATCATAACAAGTGTAGTTTAGTAAAGGATGTGCTGGTAGTTTGTTGTCTTCTGCCATTTCAGCACCAAACTGTAACTGTGCTGGTGAAACTGTGTTTTGTTGGGGATTAAAAGCACAGTTCTGAATGTCAAATGAGTGTCCAATATTAAAATTACTTTAACAGTAAAGTTACACTCTGGTTCACTTCTACAGCCAGGAAATAGAAAAAGGTAACAGTGTCATTAAAAACCTTTATTGTTCTGTATAATTAATTCAGTCTTTTAACTTATTCGGCTGAACACCAAAAGTGTTGTTTTTGCCATTTTGGCCAAATAATTTCAGCTGCCGAATATTCCCTAGTTTTGAAGTTTTTACAAACAGATTTATAAACAGTGTCGTTGTAATCAAACAAGGTCATTATGACTTATTTAGAAAACCTTGATGAATCAGGAAACTTAACTGCTAAAATTTTTAATTTCTTTGGAGAAATAGTGTGAGACAAATGGAGATATGAAACTTCTGTGCAGTAGTACTACCAGAGTTTGGATCATAAATAAATACAATATTAAGCAAACACAGTTCTAGCCAGGTTCCAATGTAGTTATTGGACCTGATATTAAGTCAAAACAAAGCATTCTCTGAGCATATTTGCCAATAATAAGCTGTACATTTCAAATGAAATGTTTTGATGTTTGCTTGATGCTGAAAATGGCCATTTAAACACATCCCATTACACTGATGTCTTCTGATCCTGAGAGGACCTCTTGGAGTAAAAAATGCCAAAAGGGAATCGGAAAGGAGGCTCCAAAATCACATTACAATTACTTGTATATTTATTTACATTTCTGTGTTAATGTTATTTATTTAACTAAACTTAATACATTTGAATAATTTTAATTTAATTCAGCACTTTTCCCTGTAATGTTATACTGCTGCAATGCCACCCAGTACTGGCCACAAGAGGGTGGCCTTGTCCCATTGTTTAATTACGGCTTCTGCAAGTGAAGACTTGAAGACTGAGGAAAGACATGAGTTAAAGTGGATGGGACAAAATATGGCACAATTCTACCTGCTTGGCCTGTGATTACATGAATAATTCTCTCTTATCCTTGTCTCTTTCCCAATGTAGTGCTTTATTATCTGATTAGCCCATTTTTACTTCATTAATTCATCCAGCCCTACAGATCGATGGGGGACTGATTCTGTGGTTTTTTGTGCTATTATACTGAAAGACCATATATAGAGAACTCAGATTAGGGAACAGATCTGATGAGCCAGCCAGAGGAAGATTAGCAATGCTGAACCATTGCTGGTGATTCCCTAGGAGACCATAAAGGAGACATGAGATATGTCTGGCCCTTATAAATATTTAATTCACAATATAAAAACGAAAGACCCTTAGACATGGCTTACACCTCTTGTTTATTATGTTTTGAATAACAGAAAGATATGAAACTGGATTATCTTGTACATAAGTGAAGTGAAGGTGGCACACTAATCACTTTTAGGCAGATGTTGTGGTAGTGTAAATGCATCCATCACTCCAAGCCACATTCAACAACCAAAACACTGAATACAACGGAAACTAACCAAATATGGTCATAACACACCCAATACTAGCAAAAGCTCACTCAATACAAGCAAAACAAACCTAATACAGTCAAAAGCTCACCTAATACAACTGAAACAGACCCAATACAAGCCAAACCCAATACATTATGTCACAACACACAGTCCATGACTGCAAGGAGGCTAATCATGGCATATACACACAAATGTTTTGAGATTTCTAAACGATATACGTTCTGCATTTGGCTTTTATGTTGACATTTAATTTCTACAGTCTGCACCATGACAATGTGCGACCTTCCTGCCTGACGCAGCGTCTCAGGCCACGCCCCCTTCCTGTTTTTCTGCCATGTGCACCTCTATTGTCCTTTCATGTCATGTTTACCTCATGTTCTCACCCCGTCTCGTCTGGTCATGCCTTGTCTCACCTGTTCGTTGTTTATCACAGCGTCTCTCACATTCCATGCCATGTTTGCCGTCCGTCATTCTAAGCATCAGGTCTGTCACAGTCAAGTTCAGTGTTGTTTGTGGCATAGCCACATTCTAGTGTGTTTCACAGCCTCAGTGTTTGTCTACTGTCAAATAAAAGTCACTTAGTTTGCACTCTATGGTGCTTCCATCTCCCTTGTGCCTCAACCCCACTTACACAATGACATCTTCTTATCCCTCTGTTATGAAGACCAAAACATCGTCACCATAATACCAAGCGTAAATGTGTACAGTAAAACCTTATCAGGATGCAATCCACATACAAGTCTCAGGGAACACCAGATGGGGTCTTAGTCCTGAATGAAAAATAGTCTCAAGAGACAGAGTGGAGATTCTTAAAATTCCTGAAGAGAAATGTTACTTCCTTAAACATATTGAGACCAAAATGAGACATAGGAATTGTAATCATGCTAAATTTTATAATAATCTTTCACAGCCTAATAACTGGGACGACACTTAGTCCTGGATGAGAAATGGTTGAGTTCATATTGAGGTTACTCAAACATGAGCTTAATTATCTGAGCACAACATGAGACTTCTGAACTCAAGAGGAGTTGAGTGATGATCAACTTGTATCAGATTCAAAACTCTGAAGCTTGCCTACAAAGCAAAAATGAACTAGGTCTTCAAGCTTCTAGTACGGCTCAGCTTGACCCGCCATCCTTCACATGCAAGACTGGAATCAAGACCGCAACGAGGTGGTGGAACAAACTCTCACTGACAGTTCAAACAGCAGAGTCCCTCAGTCTTCAAACACAGACTGAAGAGCATCTCTTTGTCGAGCACTTAAGCAGCACTAGTTTAAAACACTTATTGTGAAGCTCTTATATTGTGTATAATTGTGTATATTTCCTTCTTTCTAGGTGTTAGTAATGATTTTGTTCTAACAGTGTCTGAACTGAAGAGTAGTTTGGACTCTAATCTGTCTGTACGAGCTGAGATAATTCTCTTAATGGAAGCAAAACACTTATACGTCACCCTGGATAAAAGCATCTGCCAAATACTGTAAATGTAAACATTGTATTAGATGACTGAGGTCATTTCATCAGGTGAAACATCTGAGCAGCAGAGCTGAGGCTTAATCTAAATTCTCATTTGTACTCCCATCTGATCTCATGGCTGTCGAGGAGAAACTACTGAGATGTCACAGAGATCTTTTTTTTTTTTGTCCGGATGTAAAATTGACTGTTATTCAGCCTTTTCCCTGGACTCAGCACACATAGTTAAATTCACTTAGACCTACAGCAGATTCATTCTTTTACCAGACACCATGAAGAATCCATTCACAGCCCTGGAGCATTTACTGCAGACACTGCTCATATATCCAGCACAGCTGTGCAATTATAGCTCCACCAGAGCTTATTTATATTGATGCATTGTGTTCCTTACAAGTATTATTTGATACGGTGGACTAATATTAAACACAAAAAACCTGTTTGAGAGTTTATTTCTATCCCATATGTCAAAGTGACTGCTGTTCCTGTATACAGCATTTTGTAGGGCTGTCACTATTGATTATATATGTAATCCTGCTGAGCATTTTAATAAGCAATCAAGGCCAAACAATAAAAATAGACTCAACGGAACAACAGAACATGCATATCCTTTAAAAGTTTATTGGAAGGAAACCATTAAAAAGCTGTCAACATTTAAAAATACATATAAAGCCAATGCAGCATGTGAATAAATCAGGTTGTGGTTCATTTGTTGTAAAGCACTATTTCTGAATAAATAACGTGGGTGCCTGAAAATTTGTGAGCCCTTTAGATTTTTCTACTTTTGATAAAATTGACCAAATTGTCATCACATTGTCACACAAGTCTTTAAAGTAGAACCAAATCAAACAAATAAGACTTATTAGACTTGGTCATTTATTTATTGAGAAAAACAATCCAGTCTGAATCATGAAAGTTTAGGATTAGTAATTTAATTTGAAGGTGAAATTAGAGTCAGGTGTTTTCAGTTATTGGGATGACAATCAGGTGTGAGTGGGCTCCCTGTTTTATTTAAAGAACAGAGATCTGTCTGCACTTCACAACACATGTTTGTTGAAGTGTATCATGGCATGAACAAATGAGATTTCTGAGGACCTCACAAAAAGAGTTGATGATGCTCATCAGGCTGGAAAAGTAAAGAAAACCATCTCTAAAGAATTTGGACTCCACCAATCCACAGTCAGACAGATTGTGTACAAATGGAGGAAATTCAAGACCACTGTTACCCTCCTCAGGACAGGTTGATCAACAAAGATAACTTCAAGAGCAAGGCGTGTAATAGACGAGGTAAGGTAAGACGAGGTAAGACAGGAACACAAGGTAACTTTATGAGCCCACCATAAAAAAAAACACTGAACACTACATTTCTATGCTTTTCTTTTTAATTCATAATAGTGATGAGTGATTAGTGATTATAATAGTGATGTATTACAATAGTATAGTAGTAATTAGTGATGCACCAAAAATGGCAAAAAACACACTTAAAATAATTTATACCAAACATCAGAATTTTTAATGACACTGTTACCTTTTAGGACATTCAAAATTGTGCTTTTACACCAGTTAATAAAACACAGTTTCACCAGCACAGTTACAGTTTGGTGATGAAATGGAAGAAGACAACAAACTACAAGCACAACCTTTACTAAATTACACTTGTTACGATGAAGCCAGAATACAGACGCTTAGATTTGTGTTTGTGCTCCAGTGGCTGCAGAGTTAGGGACCATCTCACAATTACCAGAATAAATGTGAAGTGTTTCAGATGACCCTCACATTAAACACACAAAACATTCATGTGACTTACATCATTCATTTTAGACATTTTTATTATTTTATTAAATATTAGTAATAATGTAACATACATTTATTTTTTATATACAAATATAAAAGAATAATCAATAAAACCTGATGTTATTAAACCTAATGATGTCAAACCAACTTATTAAAATACAGACATTCATTCCTGACTAACTACTAAGACTTATTTTGGAAAACAGTTTAGTTACTAATTTTATAATCATCAATAATAATGAAGAACTGTGTTCAGAATTTCATTTTGTTACATCCCTTGGTATCATTTTTTTGACTCATGCTTGAGGCAGTCACTCCAAATGACAGTTTAGAGATTCCAAACATTGAAAAAAACTATAATAAAAGTTCAAAATCCAACAGCAGTTTTATAATGACAAGTCCATGCGAAACGAAGCCATGTATAACAATTTACTGTAACTGAAATGATGTCAAGACGTCTATTTATTTTTATCTTTTATCAGTTATCACCATGACATCTGCATGTATGAATCATTGCTAATTTATTGAGATTGTACATTTTATGCACATTTTTTTCCTTTTTAATTGCGAGCTTGATACTGAATCAAGCGAAATACTTGATTATATCAGCCCTAATGATTTCATACAGGCCATTTTTATACAGGATTATCAGGGATGACAAGGCCATACATAATGCATTGCTATTTCAGGATGTAACTACTGTCAGAGAAATGACAGCCTCTGCCTGCATCTTCCACACAACAATGCAGTAAAGGTCTCCATCCCCATCGGGGAGCTGAGCTTTGACATTTCTGAGCTTTTCCTTTCGGGCGCGGCCTCAGCTCTGTTTCTTCTCTCTGAGGCTCTTGGGCCACATTTTATCATTTCATCGCTGTCTAGAGCCCTGAAAAGGATTGATGTCCATCCAGAGAGGTGTCTGTGGGCGAATTGTCACGTACTTCATGCATGCTTGTGAATGTATGCACATGTTTAAGTGTGAGAGCCTGTAGTGGTGGGTGGATATGAGTAAAGCAGTTTTGCCAGTGCAGGAATTCTTTATTAATAATGCAGTGTTGTGATTACAAGTCTCCAAGCCCCATTAGTCAGCGCAGAGGTGGCATAACTCACCACAGGCATGAAGGTCACTAGTAGCAATGTGGGCGAATAGAAAAACAGCACTTGTGTTTGTTCCTTATCCCACAGTGTTTCTTAACATAACCTCTATCTGCTGCATCTGTATGGTACTGTTTGATACCAGTGAGTGTGCTTTTGATGCTTCCCTGCTGAAAAAAAGCCTCACAATGAATCCACTGGCAAGTATTTGAATTCCATCAAAAACTATTGTAAAATACTTGTCTGAATCTCATTGTACAAATCTTAGTTTTTATACAGCAGTTACATGAAAAAAACATGCCAAATGTTGATGTTTTTTGTAAAAGAGCACTTCAAATGATTGCATCTGCTATGACCAGGGGTGCAGGAGGAGACGGAAGACAGTGTTGATCTAGAAACATGAATTTAATAGTCAAGGTACAAATACTGTGGCTGTGAACATGAACAAAACTTTAACAAGGATGACTTACAAACACTAGGGTGACAATACAATGACGGACAAAGACTGAAACACTGGGAAGGCTTTTAAAGCACAATTAATCATGACATGAGATGGTAGAGGGCTGTGAGCTCATACAAGACACATGTGCATACAATGAAACATGACATAATGTGACTAGGGTGTGTGGACGAGACATGATATGAACAAGGTACAGAGACAGCACATGAAGGCCTGACAGCATGTAAGCACACAGAACATGTGACAGACATAGACAAGGCAGGGAGCATGGCCAGGACATGTTCACAGCAGCATGGGCCATGAATCCTTAATCCTTGTGACCCTTTGCTGTGAAATACTGTGAAGTAAATATTTGCAGTTTGTACCTTAATTCTATCAATCAAAACCTGATGCTACATCATAACTACTAGGCTTCCTGAGAGGGATTTTCACCATAAGCTAAGGACTGTTTCTATGCAAATCCAATGACTACAGAGTAGAGTGGAGTGATTTGGTTGAACAATGCCACTCATGTTGTTTTAAATACCATGTAATACTTACCAAAGCTAATATCGCAGAACCAATACTTAAACAGTATGTGACATAACATTACAGTACAAAAAACAATACTAACAGACAGCTTGTGATAGAGGGTGGTGTAGGTATTGATTTCTGCTAAATACACCAGAATACAGATTGATTTTCAAAAAGAAATGACAGGATTGGAAGTATTGATTCTTCAGTATCGATCCATCCATCCCTACTAGTTTAATCATCGACAAACTTTCCACAGACTTTCAAATCTACCTGGTCTTGCACAGCATGTGTTTTGGTGGTTGAAAATAACAAAACACAAACTTTTGCATTTTCAAATATTCACAAGGCCATCAGACAGCACAGATATTTCAGTTTTCAAACAAAATATATGATATTGGCAATGGTATCAAGCAGAAATCCTGGAAATATCTCCTCCTGAATATCAATCTATCTGAATCAAGGGCAGTATAATGAGTTAAGTGCTGGGGCTGTTCACTGAATGTCTCTCAAAAAGTTCAACATTGTTACACAGAGCAGAAAAAGAAAAGGCTTGTAGAACTAATGTAGACACATCCATACTCATACTCCAAAACATGTAATACATGTGGTTGCGGGTGTTATGTGAGCCCCGGAGGGGTTGTTCGCCCAGGGCACCAAACAGGCTAAGACTGCCCCTGATTGTAAGCATACTTATAAACTATAAACTGCATGCATCACAAGGCTCTAATTATATATTATAACTCAGGGTTTTATGACTTATAAACATGCTGTAACATTAATGTTATAATTCACTCTAATGAATTATAAACAAATAATAATCTACACAATTATAAAGGCCTTATAACAAATATAAATCATTATAAACATTTAAAATCAATCATTTCAAGCTCTCTGTGCTGACATTTTGAATGTTTATGTTTTTGTATTTGTAATAAAGCCTTTATAACTGCACAAATCATTATTTGTTTATGATGCATTGAATTGGGTTATAGACATGTTATAATATTAATGTTAAGTCATTAATCCCTGAGATATAATATGTAATTAGAGCCTTATGATGTGTTATTAGAATAAGTATGCTTACAAAGCTTTACTTCCACATTATAAAGAGTTATAAACACATAAGTGATAACCAGGGTGAAATGTCATTCTTATCCAGTATGAATCTGAAGTTGGTGTAGTTTTAAGTCTGACAGTAATGCCTGTGATTTGATCCAGTATGAATATGTATTGTGTCTATGTTTTAGAGTAATAACTGTGGAGTGATTCTTATCCAGTATGAATTTGCAGGTTATGTTGTTGTTACAGGTACCGCGTGAGCACGGACCCGGATTACAAATTACACTCCTGAAATACAGGATGAGAAAGATGAGGCAGGGCAACAGCGTTTTCACTCTCTCAAGTTCTCTGCAGTTATCTTTTATTTAGACATATTTTCAAAGTGCATTTGTCACTGTTTTTCATAAGAATAATTTCACATTCAATATATTTTCTTTATCCGAAAAATGCAGTTTTCAGTTACATGTGAACCCAAATATGCAGAAGAAATAAAAAGTATGACCTATTCTTACTGTAAAGTGGGACCAATAGTGAATACACAAATATTGAGAAATATTACACCTTCATTTCGAAACATTCGTATGAATAAGATTATTGTGTAGTATTCCGAGATTAATGTATAATATAGAGTCC
>BRDA01030670.1:0-41625 GCA_036984385.1 Crenuchus spilurus | reverse complement strand
TTTGTAAGACTTGACTTGACCACCAGTCTGTGATCTTTATAATGTGCCACTCATTTGGAATAAGAGACAGATCTGGACTGCAGGCAGACCAGTCAAGCACACACACTCTATGTATGTGAAACCACACTGTTGTAACTCAAGCAGAATGAAGCCTGGCATTGTTCTTCTGAAATAGACATGCAGTTCCTGGAAAAAGAAGTGATCTTGACAGCAGCATATGTCTCTCAAAATTAATACAAGCCTTCATATTAATGGTACCTTCACATGCAGATCACCCCAGATAATGGGCACTGATGGACCCACATGCCATCACAGATGCTGTTTTTTTGGTGAAATGTGGACTCATTTGACCACAGAACACATTTCCACTGTCTTTCGGTCCAGAGAACATTCCTGCATACATGTGGTTTGAGGTTGTATTTCTTGACGCAGCATCAGACTGAGTTAAGTGTCAGTGACTTTCTAAAGTCCTCCCGAGGCTATGTGACAGTGTCCATCATTGTAGCATGATGATTTCTTGAACAATACCACCTGAGGGAAATGATAGTCATGCATGTTCAGCAGCAGCTTCCTAGCCTTTGCACACCATGATTTCCCAGGTTCCCTGAATTTTTTTTATGGTATTATGAACTGTAGATGGTGAAAGACTTCAAAGCAATCTTGTGCTGAGAAATGTTTTCTTTGAACTGACTGACAATTCTCTCAGCAAGCTTGGCACAAAGTGGTGAACGACCCATCCTTGCTTGCAAAGACTTTGGTGGATGCTCCTATTTTACTCAATCTTGATGACATCACCTGTTAAACTACTAAGAACAGGGTTACTTCTAAAATCCTTTCAGCTTTATTTAGCCTCTGTCCTGTTTTATTTATTTGTTTTGTTTGTTTCGTTCTTTTTTTGTTTGAGTGTGCTGCAGGCATACATTTCTAAATTGGTTTAAATTAAAAAAATATAGTTAAGTTCATCATTGAAAACACTGAAAGTCTTTTCTTTGTTCTTTTGTATATTAAATAAAAGTTCAAATGAATTATCTAACTTCAGATTTCAATTTTTATTGCATTTTTAGAAAGTGTTTAAACTTTTCTGGAAATGGGATTTATATTAAAAATAAGCAATACAATAAATAGTGGTTTTCTTTTATATAGGATTGATTTCTTGGGCAGACATGCTTTTAAACAGAGATGGAAAGGAAAACATATTGTACTTCATGACTAAGTTTAATCCCTGTCCTGGAAACAAACCCAAAGTGTTTTCCAAACACAAATTACTATCCATAATAAATAAAATGTAACCAATTGGATGGCATATGACTTTTGCCATGCTGGATATAAAATTCCTCATGTAGACAGCATTGATTCAAAGCTGTGTGCAACATTCTCTATAGTAGTTACTCTATTATCTGCAAATTTAGAACTTTAAAGCAGACAAAACCTAAAATGCCTGAAGAATGCAATGTAATGGCCCATTTACTATCACTATTAGTGCTTTTACTGAACTGTGGCCTATCGGAAAGCAATCAACCACATATAAGGAAGCAATTTTAAAGTCCATTCACCTCATACTCGAGCTTGAGCAAGCACAATCAAGCTAGACAACACAAAAGCAAGGGGAAGCTGCCAAAATGTCAGCTGGAAGTCTGAGAGGAAGCAGTGATACATTAAACAGTGGTGCAGGTTCAATTACCATCCACTCAGTAGAGCTCACTGGAACAGTTCAGTGAGCCGCATTGTTCATTGTACTTTGAAAAATAAAATGCCAACTGCAGTAGTTTAGATTGAGTGAAGTGAATTTGTGATAACATAGATTGTTCTTAATATGGTGATCAGAGTGCTCTTGGGTGATAATCATAAACCATAAGGCTACTTTTATGGCCTAAGTTTTATTTTAATTTTATTAAGTTTTTTTTTTTTATTTTAATTTTTTTTTTTTATTTATTTATTTTTTTTTTTTATCAAATGAAAGCATGAAACATTCTGACCACCTGGGCAATAAATTTTTTTCATGCATACTAGCTACTAAATGGTTGCTTAAACAGCTCTGACTCATGAATTATGGATTGTAGAAGACATCTAAAGATGTCTTCTCGTATTTGACATTAAGACATTAGCAGCAGATCCTTCAAGTTCTGTAAGTTGTGAAGTGGAACTGCTGTGGATATGACTTGTTTGTTCAGCACAACCCACAGATGCTCACAGGCCTGGTGAATTTGGAGGCCACTTTTAGTAGGTACTGATCACTGCTGATTGGGAGAATTCCACAAGCCTTGTTGCTTCATAGATGTTCTGGACCATTTTTCTCCATAAATATGTGCATTTTCTTCTTTTATTGCAGACTGTAATACATCTGTTTCTCTATATGCTCTGATAGCCTTTTTCACCCTGTTCTTCAATGGTCAGGACCCAGACAGGACCTATTATTTGGGTGGTAGATCATTCTTAGCACTGCAGCAACACTGACGTGGTTGTGGCATGTTAATGTGTGTTGCACTTGTATAAGTGGAACAGACACAGCAGAGCTGCTGGAATTTTTTAAACACCATATCAACTCACTCTGTTTGACCACCCAACCTTGTTGGTCCACCTTGTGGACATAAAGTCAGAGACAGTAGCTCATTGTTTACTACACATTTCGTGTTGGCCATTCTCTAATCCTTCATAGATACTTTTGATTAGTGATATTAATATGTTAATTGAGATAATGCTTAATATGTTAAACATTATCTTCTTTTTTCAGGTCAGTGCATTTCACTTTGTTTCAGTGGAGTAAAGATGAAAGGAGAATCAGGTGAATGAGGCAAACCTTCTGAGTTCAGCTAGAATGTGCAAAGCCCAGAAGCCCTGAACCAGAATACAAACCCTACTGAGACAGACCAAAGAGCATCAGAGACACTGATATTAATATATAAGTTCCCTATTAAATAATCTTTCTTCATTATAATTAGTTATAATTATAATTAGCTTTTAGATTTTCAAAATTTTTTTCAAGCTGCACAACACTGAAGGGATTTTTTATAGGTCAACTCAGATTTGTGACAAGAGTTCACTTCAGGGGTAAAAGTGGGAACTATTTGTTTGTGACTAACTAAAAATTAACACATCAATGTTTTTTTTTGTTTCGTTTTTTAAAATTTTTTCATAAAACACGACAAGCCATCTGATTCACAGGGTATTCCTAAAGCTAACGTTAGCTAGGTAACATTCAAACTTTATAATTAATTAGAGTTGCCAACCTTCCCGTAAAATATGGAATTGTTCTTTATTTGTAAACGAAAAAGTCGCATTCTGTATCAAATAGATACAGGACAACAAATTTCTATTTTTTCTGTAAAGTGGGAAAAATGAATAAGATTGGACTGAGACAGAGTGATATGTATGAGTAAAAAGGAAACACTGCTGCTCTCCCTCAACCTTTCTGTCATGTTCCAGCACACAGAGAGTGTGTGTGATTCGTGGCCAATGAAAAGTGTTGTCTGTGATTCACAACCAATAAAAAGCACTGTCTGCATTTCTAAGATACACCTGAAAACAGAACAAGATTTTAAACATGGCATCCACCGAGGGCAATGTTAGTCTGCTGGACAATGTTTCTATGACCATGTAAGACCTTTTTTTTAATAGGTGCCACATTCAGCCACATTTGATCTGAGTCTCTGCGTCCTATTCTACAATTTTTCATCTCTGAGTACTTCTATTCATTTTATTGTACAGACTTGACTTTGGGCTTAAGATATCTGGTTAAACTGCTTTGTGGTATACTCCTCAGAGTTCATGCATAAGCAAACATAAAAAAATCTGTACAAACAACTTGCTTAAGTTAACATCATCAACATATTTGCAAATACATTTGTTAATATTCAAAACTTTGTTTTACTACATATAAACATGCATACATGCAATAAAAACATGATTATAAACAATTTATTAAGCAATACAGAACAGACAACAAAAGCAAACATTCTGTAATTAAATATTCACAAAACATATTTTAATTAAAAAAATTAAAACATGTGACTGCAAAATAAAAAAATTGCAGATTTGTGGCTCATCTAGTACACTTCACATACATTGTAAATCAAAAGCATGGGATCAATAAAGTTATTCTTATCTATTAAAGTTTACTGCGGTTTTGTTGTATCAGAGCAAACAAAAACTATATATTACGTTTTTCCAAGACACCGAAATTAGATAGTGTGTAGAGCGTCATGATAGAAAAAATAGACCAAAGCTTGGTAAACATGCTAAAAAACATGAAGCATGCTTTGCTACACCAGTGTTAATCATGGTCCCAGTGACCCATAATTTCAAATTTCCTTAATTCAACACAACTGATCCAGCTCATCAAATGATTAGATAATCGAGCTGGATTAAGTGTTTTAGGAAGGGAGTATTGAGCTCGGAGTGCTGGCTCATCAACATTCATACAGGATAACATATGCTAGCAAATAAGATCAGTAAACTAAAAATGTAGATACATAATTATTACAAAACAAATTAACACACATTGTAGCTTACAATTAGCCAAATTATTCACCCACCCAATTAGTTTGCCAGAAAGTGATTTTTTGGTGGAAAAATCTAGTTGAAAAAACAAACACAGATATAAATTCTCTAAATTCTTGGTAAAAGATGCTTAATTTTCCTCTGTCAATACAATACGCACCACACCAGTTGCTGACAATAAGCACAATAACACTATCTCCAAGAACTATGTGCCAGAGATTAGATCTGCGGCCAGACACTTCTTGGAATTTCAGTGTGTAAACAAGTAAGGGCACAAGCATAAGCTGAACACGTGACTTTTGATTCCTCAGACAGCACTGCATCAAGAGCCATCCTCAATCTGTAGCTGATATAACCATATGGGCAAGAGATTACTTTGGCAAACTTTTGTCAAACACTACAATATGTACTGTAGTTACTTTCAAAGTGCCAATTAAAACTGTACTGTGCAAAGAAGAAGCCTTATTTTAACCATGTCCATAAGTGGTGTCTACTGCTTTAGGCTCTGAGGTATCTTGGATGGACTGGTACACAGTGGAAGTGTGTATTGTGGTCAGACAAATCAGTTTTCCAGATCTATATCTGAAAGAAATGAATGCTGTGTCCAAGCCAAAAACTGAATAGACTGTCCAGAGCATTATCACTGTCAAGTAAAAAAAAATCACTGCAATCCGGCTCTTTCTGTAATTCTCAGTGAGACTTCTGCACCTGTCAACAAGTATCTTGGCCCACTCATGAGCAAGCTGCTCCAGCAAAATAATGACCCAAAACACAGCTAAAAACACCCAAGAATGGCTAACAGCAAAACATTGAACTAGTCTGAAGTTGCCTTCTATGAGCCCTGATCTAAATCCTTTTGAACATGTGGAAGGAGCTGAAACATGACATCCGGAGAAGGCACCTTTCAAACCTGAGACAGCTGGAGCAGTTTTGCTCATAAAGAGTGGACCAAAATACCTGTTAACAGGTGCAGAAGTTTCATTCAAAGTTATAGAACTCACTTGATTGCAGTGAATGTCTAAAAAGATTGCACAACACAGTATTAAGTTCAGGGCCCCATCATTTTATTGTTGCTTTCAAGTTATTTCAGTGGCCATTGTGGGGTTTTCTTTAACAAAATCAACAATTTTGTCCATGTCTGTCTCTACACACAGGACCCCAGCAGGAATAGCATGTGCTTTGCTCTCTGGTAGCTAAAAAATTTATATATCTAAACTACACTCACTACAGATTCAAATCTAGCTCAAACAGGACTTGTTTCACAAACTCATGGCCTTCTTTACACTGTTAAGTTACTTGTGGGTTCCATCAAAACTACAAAGGCATCACAGGTTGACTGAACCAATAATTGAACAGGTTTACCAGGTTAATCTACCACTGTTCAATAAAACAGCATTATAGAAGTGAAATAGAAGTGCTTCTTGTTTTTAATGTTCTGTAAAGAAATCAGACATTGGACAGCAACTTACATACACATGAAACCTTAAACTTCATTTATTGCTTTGTGGTTCATTTACAAAACTTAGCATCAAAGGTTTCTCCACATTTATATGTGGTGGGTTTGGTCTTTGGTCCTGGACAGAACAAACCACAGTCTATCAAGCTTTGCTTTGGTTAAGGGTCATATATGAGGTTAGTGTTACTGACCATTTAGACAAAGTGGTACAATTTGTGGAAGCTGTGTTAGTTACATCCATAAACTGGGTGACAATGTTTTCTTGATCCACAAGGGCACTCTTTCCTTAAAATAAAAAAGTATCTGGGCTCCAGTTCCATCTTAACATTTTGTGTGCCTACTGTTGAAAGGACTGTTCTAGGAATTAAGACTACAAAGAGATCATCATAGAGTTGAGATCTGCTTGATGGTCAGTGAGACCTAATATATAAATCCATCAGTCCCATGCTGAATATATTAAAAGGGAAATAAGGCTGTAAAACATCAATGAAAGCTTTATCATCATTAATTCACATCTCCCATGTTCCAGCCTCAATGGAGTGCCTTGAAATAGTCATATGCAATATAGTCATTTTTCAGCTGGAGATGAGTTCATGAATATTCTTATAAAGTGCAAAAATTTCATGTTCCATTTGGTTTTTGATGGAAAATGAATCTGTGTAATTGTAACAGCTCTTTAGAGCTGTTCACATCACATGACAGAACAAGTTTTGGCCTTAGTCTTGTGTAAACATGACATTGAGTCTAGCTCAGGCCTGCTGGGCAGGTGGGTTGTCCTCTTGGTGGCTCTGGATGACTTGTTGCGTTTGACATTTTTGTTGTTCTTGTTGACGCAGGCTAACGTGGCCACGTGGAAAATGTCCCTCACGCTGTTCTCCGACTGCAGTGCAGAACACTCGATGTAGGGAGCTGAAATCTGCTTGGCCATGTTTGATCCCTAAGAGAGAGCACAATATTTAATTGTATTGTCAATAATTATATATAATGTCAGTTAATAAGGTCTATCTACCTTCTATCTTCTCTACCTGGTCATTTTACTCAATCATACAGGTTCCTTATGTAGAATTAGAGTTACTGACTGTAGCCCATATTACATTGCTGAATGGGCCAGAGAGGGCAATAAACTATGCTTTACATAAATATGTAACAGGTACAATTGACAACTCAGAGTAGATCATCAGAGTAGATCTGTTTTAATAAAAAAGTACATTGTCTTTGATTATTTTGTAGTCCTTACCTGATCATAGGACAATGGCAGCTCATTGGACAGCTGCACAAAGGTAGCCAAGTCTGTACGCAAGTCTGACTTGCAACCCACCAGGAGCATTTTTGTGTTGGGACAGAATTCCTCAATCTCACCTTTCCACTAGAAGATAACACAGAACATAATACATAAACGGGAAACATTGAAAATAATCTGAATTGTGTTTCACAGCAGCATTACTTAAAACACACACACACACAAACACACACACATATATATATATATTAGAAATTTTAGTTATCTTAAGAACTAATAATATGTTCATCTTTTAACCCACAGTCTGTCATGGTAAAATTGGCATTTTTGAATTGGCATTCTATTAATTATGCAATCCTACATGCTTTTTGCCTTGAACTCCGCATCCCCCATTCATTTTCAAGGAGAGGCAAATGGAAAGAGATATGTGATGTGTGAGTGCTAGGTGAAGCAGCAAGCAAGCTTCATCCTAAGAAGTCATTGCTCATCCCTTAGGTAAGCACTTCCCAGAATTCTCAAAAATATAAAGTACTGGTATACAATTTAAAAACCATATTTGAAATCACTAATAATTTGACATCAGTCTCATAAACAGTTTGTAGAATTTATCTCAGTAATGCATAAAAACATGTTTTTGACTGGTTATGGCTATTGCGTGTACACACACACACACACACACATATGAGGATAGTATGTTATGAACAATACATTGAAAACTCCAATTAATGAATAAGTTGACTGTTTCAAGAGAAAAAGACTAGGGAGTCCCCAGAAGAACTGAGTCATTCTGAGTCATTCTCCTTTGTAAAATTTAATATATTTTACTAATATATTGACATATATTGCACATATATTTTGGATAACACATAATATGTACATGTATTTTGCTGTAAGATATTTGGGATTTATGTACTACCACATCACATATATTGACAGAGATGCACCAAAATGGAATTTTTGGGTCCAATGATTTACTAATGATTTACATGTGATTGTGGATGATACCAATACCAATGATTCATTTCAGTAATTCATAAAAGTATTTTAAGTTACATTTTAAGTTTAACATTTAAATATAAGTTACATTTTAGACATCACCAGCCATTATTGCTAGTTATAATGTAGTCAACAGACAGAACTGTGTGGTCTAGAAATAGTAAAATTCACAAAAGTAAAAAATAGGACACATTGAAAGATATGCATTTAAAATGATCAGCCAGTATGAAGGTGATAAAAATTATTTTGTTTTTAGAAGTATTAGCAATAATTTATCAGCCACTGGTGCAGCCCTTCTGTATGTTTTGCTTCTTAAATAGATTAAATGTATATAAATTATGGATTAAAGTATGCAAAAAAAACTGCAAGGATTAAATATTTCTGCTAAAAAAAAACATGCAATTTGACCAGGGGTGCACAAACTTCTGCATCAGACTATTTATGTCCATATGTGAGCTCACCACAGCTCTTTCTATTGCCACTGTGTCCAGTTGTAGTGACATCACAGATCACACAGTGCTCGGCCACACAAAGAGTCCATGTATCCTGGACCAAATGTAAACAGTTCCTCGCTGACCCCTCATTCTTCCTCCCCACATGAGTGCTAAAAAATCAAAGCAAAAGCCAAACCTCCCACACATCCCCCGCTCTGCTTGGTACGGCCTTTTTCTCCTCTCAAGTCTGGATCCAAACCACTTGACTCAATAACAAAGCCCAGCCTTGTGAGGTGGTCAATAGAAGCTACTGCAGAGCTCCAATTAAGTGGAAGTACTGACACTACAGCTGTGGAATTAATCTGTTTGGTGTAGGGTGGTGAACAATACCCACCTTTCTAAGTACACTGTCCAAGGTTTCTGGTCGGCTAATGTCGAAGCAGATTAGAACTGCATCTGCATCTGGGTAGGAGAGAGGACGCACGTTGTCGTAATAAGGGGATCCTGTAAAATAGGTCAATAAGTAATAGGTCAGTTCTCTTGAATATCTGTAAATCATCGGAATTATTTATAGAGTGCCGTCACCTTGCTCAAGGACTATGGAATTTAGTGTTATAACTATTTATTTCATATACTGTTCCACTTACAGATGTAGCCAGGACAGCCAAGGCTGTCCGAATGTAGCTTCTTTAGTTCAGAACTGGAGCTAACAAATACAAGAACTCAAGAGCTACCTAAACAGCCCAGGCCTTTCTGTCAAAATGCTTCACCCAAACTTCTCTGAAGCCAAGCAAACCACCTACACATCTTAAATAAGGTCTAAAAGACTAGCTGATGCAGTTTAGGACACAATATGACTTACTATGAATTATACAAATGAAGAAAAACTCTTGAGACCTTAATTAAGTTAAATTTGATGTCTGAGCAGGTTGAGAGAAATTGTTTTTATTTTTATTTTTATTTTTTATTTTAACAGCTGGACAATTTTGGTGACTACTGAGTTCTAGTGTTAGCTAAATCTGGACTCCAAACATGTCTTGGCTGATCAGCTAGATCTGAAGTAAGTGGAAAATATATGCAAATATAACAAAATGCAATATAAATCTACATATCATAAGATAGCTAACTCTTAATGTTAGAACAAAATCTTGTATCTTGAAAATGGTTACTGTTCAGGAAAATGAAGAATGAAGTTAAGGTAAGTTTTTAGGACATCTCTATTGCAAACACTTTTCAGAATGTAATGGGCAACTGGAATTTTCAATCAACTGGTAAGTTGATAAAATGAAGATACAAGGTTTTTTCCTAACACATTTAACAACAAACAACATAAGAGGCAGCATTACATAAAGGCTAAATCTATTGACTTTGTATTATAATCAATCAATATTATACAAATTAGCATACATACATCATTGTAATTTTGTTTTAGATTTCCATATACAAGGTTTACACAGACTGCAACAAAGTGCAGTATTACAGAAATATCAGTTTAGAAACCACTTTCTCCAGACGAAAATAAAAAAGAACGTATCTGATTCTTGCCTAAGGTGAGTTTCTCTTAACACTTATGAAAATGACACTTCTGGGAAACTTTAAACATGAAACAGCCAGAAGGGACCTAACCTCAGAAGTATGGGGAAATGCTGCCTGGACTGTTTTGTATCTTCTTTAGAGGAAGATCCTGTGGTGTTTGTTTTCACAATGGAGAAAAATTTGTTTTTCTCAGAAGTTTGAGACATATTGGTTTCTGTGTGATCTATATGAAATAATAATGCTGTTTCAGGGAAGACTGCTGATCCTGTCCTTGGCATTTTGAGGATAAAACAAAAAGCTTAATTGTAAACATGACCTTGGAATGCTCATGTTTGAAAGGGTTTTCTGCCTGTTAATGGCATTGACTGGACTGTCAACTGCACCAGTGACAAAGAACATAACATTCACTGACTGAAATTCAGTGGTATTTGTTTATAAAATTGAAATTTCTAAATGTAATATTCACCTGCCAAATACACCCTGTACAGTCCATATCTTTGTGATATCACAGAATCCCAATATATTCACATTTACCCTTCTATTCAGCCAATCACTGAGATGCGTTTCAGCCTTTACTGATTCTTGAATGGGTCATAGCCAATCACAATGAATGATTTACATGCATGCGTCTTGAAGGTGCAACAACTAAAACTTTAATTCTAATGAATAAACAGAGTTTGGACAATGGTCACGTAAACATGAAATATGACAAAAATAGATTTAAAATATTTAGATTGGTCCCAAATTATATCAGATGTTGAATGTCTATTGGTTGTTACTAGTACTGATTCTATTTAGAATTTATGCAATAAGCATAACAATCTCAGTTCAATTAAAATGTATCTGTATAGCTCTTTTTACAACTGCATTATTATACAAGCATTATTATAAAGCAACTGAATAACAGTTCAAAAGGGGGAACTCATCCTCCTTTGGTTGACAATAGAAAATAATTGTTTGATCATTTTTGCAGACTATTTCCAAAGTGAAAGAACTAAATTAATAACTAAGTAAAACCTGAATAGCAGCAAATGTTCAACTCATAACAAAAACATGTGGAAACGACTCCTTCAAGGAGTGTCCCAGAGATGACTCACTGAACTGTATTTTCAAGCAAACTCTAAAACCCTCAGAGCAATTACTGAGAATATAATTATGCCTCTTTACTGGAAAGTGTTGACATGCTGAAACAAACAAAGTGTGAAAACCTCAGATGTTACTTTTTGATCACCCCGAAAATCAGTTTCAACTAAACCAATTCCAGAACGAGCTGTCAACAATAGGGCTGCTGTTTCTGAAGAATGCCATATAATGATTTCCGTGCTCAGGTATACATCAACATAGAGGGAACTATTTTATAAATTGTCACTATTTCTCTTAAAATATTTGCATTAATACAGTATAATACCATTCAAACATTTCCTGACATGTTCCTGGTTCTGTGATTTTGAATTTAGTTGATCTTGACATTGTATACGATTCATGAATTGTATGAATAAGTGATGAATATAGACATCGTCTGCTACCCTGTGTGATGGGTGGATTTGTGAGTGAATTTTGTGTGAAACTGATTCATGTAATAACTAATTATTGACCCACACTAGAAACACTACATTCGTCATTCAGGCAACAATGGAAACGTGATGTTGCACAAAAAGTTTACAGTAAAAAGTTGCTGTGGTGATTTATACATTTATTACACTCAGAAACCTTTGGGAACCCAAGACATTGGTAAACCTATGTAGAGGAGCAACACTATTCATCCACATCAGCACAGATGTTTTCACAAGAGATTAAAGAACAGATTTTTCAGCTTTAAGGCCATATTTTCTCTACACAACGATCTAATGATCACAACAATCTAGGTCAAATAATGCCTTGATGAGGAGAGAACATTCTGTAAACACAGAATTTTGTGTCTAGTGTACTCAAGATGACATCAAAATATCAAATTTCTTTGACAGAAATGGGAAGATAGAATTTAAGAATATTACAAATGTTCTGTTAGTTATAATAAACCATGTTTTCAACACTGATTCAGTAGTACATTAATTAGTACTGCGAATGTTGCCCTTATTTTTGATGTACTTGTTTATGAACTACACTCACTACTATAATTAATACAGTCAGATAAAACTGTGTTTTGAAATGCTTTTCAGTGTATTTTCACACTTGTTTCCCATAGTTGAGTCCACAACCAGGAAGAGCTTGTTTTGAGAAGAAGTTCATTATCACTGGTTTATTTGACACAGAAGAATTCCATGTAAACGGTGAACTTATTGCACAGTTCTGTATGTCACTTTTCTGCACTGTTGGCAAAATGTTCAGTACTAGGTTCATCCGTTTAATGCTTTTTACTATTTTCCTTGGAGACAAACACTCAAGCAGCAGAGAACAGTGCTTTTTGGATACACTGAATCAATAAAGCTATGAATTACATACTTTCAAATACTGCTGACAGAGTTGTACTGTTTGAGTGAAGCCTTTGAGATGGAGCTGAAACTTGAAAATGTGCCGTTGGTTTTCCATCATATAAGTGCCATAAAAGTTTATGCAATTAAAAAAATGTTTATGGAATTAAAAATCTGCTGTAGATCTACAGCCAGTTTTCAACAGTACTATCCTGTTATACAAAAAACAGCTCTTTAGTGTAATATGAAATATGGCTGTATATCTACCTCCTGTAAAACTAACATATTGCAAGAGTAATGTGATATGGAGCTGGGGAGCTGGTATGGCTGTAGCTGGTGGAAATTCCTTGTGTTAAAGTTCTTGATTTCCATCCAACCTCATTTCTTACATTAGTGCATGGTATTAAATTTTGTTTCTGATGTTATATGAAGAGTATCTATAACATTTCCAAAGGTCTAGATTACTACTTTTTAGGAGAGCCTTTTTTGTGCTTCAAGCATATTCAGGAGGCTGGACTTAACATTGCATTCCCTTAAACTTGCTTTCTCTCAAGTGCAACATTTGACAAAGCAAATGGTCAAGTCGTGTGGATATAATTTGGGGGGATGACATGTCCCCTGCACTTTTTCAAAAGGCAGTTTTGGTCCCCTGCAGTTTTTACCGTCCAAAAACAATGTTACACTATATTAAACGGAGACTAGTCAAGCACTATGACCCAGTGGAAAACAGGCCACTCAAGCATTTATTTATGTATGTAATTTTGTTACTTTCTATAAATTCTATGACATGTTGAATTTCTTGCCACAGGCTGACTTTACAACATCAAATCAGAAAAAACTGTATGGAACATTAGTAAAAAAAAATTATATACATCCATTCCTGCATTCCAAGCATCCAACACATTCCTTCACACAACAAATGAAGTGTGTCAGGTATTATTTTGTACCATTCTTCCTAAAAAAGTTGTGCAACAGTACAGGGTTAACATTGCAATTTTTGTTTTGTTTCTTCACACATTCTCTATTGGGGACAAGTCAGGAGTCATTTCCAGAGTACAAATACACCAAGTTTTACTTTAGTACTGTAAACTTAACACATAAAGCTAGTTAGTACCCACCTCTGGGGATAACACATCATCTACAATGCACAAGAATTTCAGTAACTGTTTCAGAAATGGGAAAGTAAGAGAAAGGACTGTCTCCATGGTGATCTACTTGTATCCTGTATTCATTTACAGTTGGACCTGTCTGCTCATGCATAGCCCAAACCAACTGGGATCTTTGATATCTGCTTCTCCACCCCACTGTCTTACTTTATATTGTGGGATTCCCTCTGCAAGTCACTGTCCCACTAAAAAATATTCAGAGAACATGCACACCAGTTTCACTCTGAGTAAAGTGGGTTACAGCTCTATTCTGGGAGATGACTCTGCTCTAGAAAACCAGTTGGGGCTCAAAATGAGCGCAGGCTACAGAGCTGAGGTCACCAGTATCTCAAGCTGAAATATTTAAGAGTCTTATTTTTACAGTCTATTTATATAAAAATGATGAGTCTCTAGTGAAGTTAGTAGATCTTTCGTACAAGTACTGAAGCACTGACTTAGTTTGAGATTTGGTGAATGACTGTAGATCAGCTCTTTTAAAACTGCCTTAACAAAACCTATTTAACTTCACCAAAACTTATACTGTGATACTGAATATATATTGTGATATTTACCACTCAGGACTTTGATAAGCTCACATAATGTACAGAAGTTCTGCTTCCATATAAAAAAAAAAGTTATAAAAAAGAAAGGAAATTCAGAAATATCAAAGATTTCAAGGACTGAATAATTTCATAATTCAAAGTTTTTAATGTGACAACAATTTATTCTGATCTAAATAATTTGTCTAAATCATTTACTTTTCAAAACAGGCAGTTCTTTATGGGTTCTTTATTAAGCCCCTGCAGTCTGAGGGTATTTCAGACACTCTGATGTAGTCTTACATGCCTTCAATTTTTTTTCTAAATTAAACCCATCTATTTTTTTCCAAAGTGTTACACAGGCCTTTGTTCAGCACAAACTCAACAACAACAGTGACAAAACGGTCAGAGTGTCATAAATCTATATTTTTATTAAATTTGGTCTAAACCTAGACTTTCCAAAAACCTATTTTCAGATGTACTGATATATGGTAAACAAAAACACAGTCGAATTCTAGCCAAGACTTGAGTTCTGAATTGAATAAACATATGTGTTACCTACACTAGTTATTGCAGTTTTTAGAACATGTATTTGGATTTATTTCTAAAGCTTAACAAATGTGATTTCTATCTATTTATTTTTTTAAGTAGACCCTTTAAGTATGTTTCGTTTGTTTCTAGGATAAAATCTCATTGAGTTATATAAATGTTTTTGCAGAATTTTGGTTTTGTCACCCGAGAGGGTTAAAGGAAATGGTTCTATATGAAACCATAAGAAGGCAAAGAACCATTTGTCTACTTAAATTATTTTAAAGCTAAGGTGAATTTGTTCCTCAGATTCATGAAGAATGTGTAGAACATATACAGCACCAAAAGACCTGCTATTGTTTAGCTTATAACAAACACTTTTTGGTGCTATATAGAACAATATACTACACATTCTTCATCCAACGGAAGAAATATTTCATCTTTCAAACTGTTCTATATAGCACCAAGAGAAGGCAAAAAGAGCCATCTGTATGATTAAGTGGTAATTTGCATAATGAACTGTTCTTCTGATTAATGATGTGCATGTTGTATTAGATTCTATATAAACTTTTCGAAAGCGTAACTCATTTTTCAGCAAGCTAAAGAATTGTTACTATACCATTTGCCATTGGTTCTTTGCCATCGCATGGTCCTATGCAGAGCCACTTCCTTTACTTTGAATAACTAAAAGTCTATTTAAAAGTCTTTGTCAAACAAGTTTTCACTAGAATAATGAGCAGAGGGGTATCATTTTACAATAATATTTCATCTGAAGACCCTTATCCAGTTTGAACCACCCTACATGTGCACATACATGGTGGTGTTGACTGATGTCAGCACTTCCTGAGTACACTTTGATGATGATGGAGTGGAAGCTCTGTCAGTGAGTTCCTTTGGAGACCTCAGAGAAACACCAATCAGAGAGAGGTCACACATAGGCAGACCTGTTCGCATTAACTCCTGACCCTCTGCTTCATTCCAATGGATCAACAGAGCAGATGAATCTGGCGAGTCAGTGGAACACTATTGAAGCCAGTCCAGTAACAACGTCCTGCTACAGGGGTAATCATCTCCAGACTTCTGCTCCAGGTGGACGTCTTACCCTAGATGTAGTTGATCTAAGTTATGTTTGGAGTCCAAATTTAGCTTCTTTAGTTAAATACTAAAACTGCTGGGTTAATCTTACTACAAACACCAAAGCAATAGTCACCTAAATATTCCAATTGTTTCTTTAAAACTACATTACCCAAGACGTTTCTCTCAAACCTCACTCAGATCTTAATTAAGGTCACACAAACTAGTTGAAGTGGTTTAGGACACAATGTGACTTATTATGAACTATAACAATTCATAAAAACCTCACCACTACAGACATCTTCAGACAGCAGCAGGGAGGGTAGAAGACTGACCTTGGATCAGATTCCTTCATATTTATGATGGGCATCATCACTGACACATAATCTAGATCAGTACTATCTGCTCTTCACTTGTCTAAGATGACAGATTTAGCTACACAAGCTAAACAAAAGATGCAAAACTCCATACATGTATTGGCTGAACAAGTAAGTGAGAAATAGTGTAAATATTATATTTTTACATTGTAAGCGTCTGTATGTGTCTCCTCACTCTCACAAATACCGTAGGCATTACTGTCATAGAAGAAACAGAATAATTCATAGTAGTCACTGAATAATTAATCATATTTACTGGATATCTCATTGTAGTAGTTATGAATAAGTCTAAAGGGTAGTAACTGATTAATAAGCCACAGGTTCAATACTAGCTAATAGTAAGTGTCTGGACTGGTTTCAGACACAATCAATTTAAGCTAGAAAGGATTAAACAGATGCATAAACATTGAAGCTGGAAATGTAAGGTTTGCTGTAGAGCTTTAATTATGCTGGCTATTTGGACTCAGGTTATATGCATGATATTGTGCAGAATTATTCATTTGTCCAACAGTATCATTTTAGAGAGAAAAACATGTTTTTTGTCTTTTTCTAATACTTTTAGCAAAGTGAGGCTATAGACAGAATAAATTAATAATGTAGTTGCAAATATAAAATACCTATTTCCTGAATATATGAAGTTTTCTACATTAAAGCTTTGCTAGGCTTATCCTCTTTCATTTTTTATAAGCTTTTCTGTATTCTAAGTCAAACTGAGTCTATTTTCACTCAATCACTTCTACTCATTAAAGCCATCAATGATCATCTCCTAATTCCCTAACTCTGATCCTCTGTATGGTTTCTCCAGCTCATAGACGCTGGGTGGAGTGGAATGAAGAACATACGCTTTCCATAACTTTCCCTATGATTCAATTCCTGGCCAAGACCTCCAGCATTCCAGAGGTGCAGCGTCACTTTGGCGTTGATCTTATCCGGGACATCTACAACAGCAGTGCTGAACTAGAGTCCTGGAGGAAGCTCCATTGACGCTCTCCAGACTGGAGTCCCTCAGCACTCAGAAAAGTGACTGAACATACTTGGTTCAAATGTGCATGGATAAAATATACTGTATATGTAAACTGAAAAACAAAACTGAGATGATGTATATATGATGTTCCAGTAAGATTATACACACTTATATAGGTCAGTAAATCACTTGTCTCAGGTTTAAGGATTGCTTTCTCTATCACTCTTACAATATTTGGGGATTTCTGAACTGTTCCTAAGTTAATTATTAGTGTTGAGTTGTTTAGGGATTAATATTAACTTGTTTTATTTGTATTTTCAAGGTATTTTTGGCCAGTTGTCACTTTCTGGAGTTGAATGCTCTAAATGACAATATTTTTACTTGGTATTTGGGAGAAATCTGTACTTTGTAATACAGCAAAAAATTACATTTCACTCAAACACAGACCTATAAATAGTACAACATTTGCTGAACTCAAAACATGATTGATAGACAGATAGATAGATAGACAGACAGACAGAGAGGTAGACACTTACCTGACGTGTCCCAGAGACTGAGCTCCACTCTCAGAGAGTCAATCTCAAAACTGGCTGTGTAGTTCTCAAACACAGTGGGAACATAGCTCTGTTGAGAAAAACAGCACACTTTCAGTATTATGCTATGCAGTCTGAGTTTTAGACTTTGCTTTAGTAATTCAGTATCAAATATTCTGATTCATTAGTAAAAATCATTTTAATTTACCAAGTCTTTATTTTGACATATACTATCAATAATGCAATACTGCAAATAATCACTCAAAACATAGTATCACAATAATATCAGTTCAACTAATGACAGAGTAATTGTCTTCTTAATGAAAGTCAATAAGGTGTTAAACATTTCTCCATAATCATTCTGGGGAGATCCATAATAACTAACACTATCTCTACTGTAAACCAGCTGGTTTGCTAAAGCAGGAGAGTGTTCAGACCTCTGGGAAGCAGTCCTTGGCGAAGACGCTCAGCAGACACGTTTTCCCACACTGACTGTCCCCCACCACTACCATTTTACACTTCATATCGTGTTTAGCATCCATCTTCTGGCACTTCATGACACTGGAAACTTCATCTTTTTTACTTCCAAGTTCTTCAAGTGTGAGATTATCCCTGAGGCATCTCCAGCGTCTCCACACGTTAAAACAACATAACAGAATGAAAACGACAGGCTCGGTATCAGCCTCACAAACGCAGATGCGACCGTCTAACTCTAAAACAATGTTCCGTTCTCTTCTCAAAGATGTGTGAGCGCTGACTCCTCTCTCAGGTCCAAACTTGTGAAACACCGTCCGCTCTCTCAGACTGGACTGTCAGACGCTGCACGGACCGCACCTCCGCATGACGATGATCCCCGCCTTCTACACGACGATTCGCTAACGTTGTCCACCCACTGAGGTAAGATTAGCTACGACTTCACACTTTCACCAATCAGTGGTGGGAAGTGGGTTATAGAACTCATAATAGCCAATCACAGCGCAGAAAAGAGAGTCTGCTTCTAAGCCAATCCGAGCGCGCGGAAAGGAATATATTGTAATCCGCCTCAGCAGCCAATCTTAGCGCAGAGGTGGCAGAACGCGAGCCAATCCTAACTCGCAGAAGGCGGGGCTTATTTGAATTTAAGCTGTTTTGAATATGTTATTATACAAGTTATAGTAGATATTGTTGAAAGAATTTTAGATGACAGATTTAGATTTCTTCTTTCTAAAATTAATTGAACAATTTTCTAATATCTGATCATATCTGATAAATGGGTTGGTCACTTCTTAAAATGTATAATAAAAACATTTTAACCCACATTTGTTTACAGAAATAAACAAAATTTACCTCAATTATGTGGCATTGTTGTAAGTTAGCCTAAATTAATAACACTACTCTTTCTGAACTTCATTCTTGTTATTTGACAGAATAAATAGAAAACATTCTAGCTAAACAATCACATATAACTTCAAAATGCATGTTACCAGTGAAATTCCTTTGTAGTCTATTTTTTATTTTATTTTTTTTTTATTTTGCTAATATGCAAATGATCTGTAAAGTATGAAGAACATCAATAAATAAATACTTTAGCAATGTCATCAGCACAATACACAATTTGTCTGAGAAAAGACTACACAGGAAACACTTGATGTGCTGTTAGTCATTTCATAAGACTCACCCTTTCGCATCTAGTTTTGTTGCATTCCATTTACATTGGAACTCAGAAGGGGAAGTAATGTCATGTCCGAGCTGACCATGTTCCGTTTTAATCCAACAACATTAAGTAGTAAGACAAGAGTTTGTTTTCAGGATGGGTGGGGGAGCTGGTCACTACTTGTGCATAGGGCCCAGAATTTGGTGCTATAAGCCCCTGTGTGAAGGTGATGAAGTTGGGTAGAGAAATGTTTTTAACAAAACATGTTAAAAACAGGGTAACTGTATCCAAATTAACATTATTCTTGTCACAAGTGATGCTAGTGTGTCATATGATTTAAGATCCTTCAAAAGTAGCCTTAATACCTGCCTCATCACTTGAAAATGAAGTCATGACAATCCTTCACAGTGCAAGTAAACTCTAAACTGATCTCAGCTGGATGCTGTAGATTTCAGATAGTTTTAACAAATTGCTCCACTGTTGATGTAGTCCACTTACCGTACCAGACCACTAGAGGATACTTTTAATGAATTTTGACTAATGCTAATGTCCTTTTACAATGCTGTTGTTTAGATTAATCCTTGTTAACACAATTGCATTAAATCACAATGCAAAAGAAATGCAGAAATCTGAAAGAAATGGCTGAGCTACACAAAGCATAGATGTACCGTATTCATCCTTCTTTTGTGGCTTTATTGTGTGTGTGTGTGTGTGTGTGTGAGAGAGAGAGAGAGAGAGAGAGAGAGAGAGCAAGAGACAGAGAGAGAGAGAGAGAGAGAGAGAGAGAGAGAGAGAGAGAGAGAGAGAGAGAGACTCAGACTCTACAGGGTTCCTTTTGACCCTGATGTGAAAGGAATTTTAATTAGCTCTGAAGCTCAGAGCAGGTATCTAAAGGTGAACAGACACTGATATAGAGAACCCCCGTTGTGGCTGACTGTAACTCTAACATCAGACCACTGGAATTCAAGTGAGCAGCTGATGTGTGGCACTTTTTCATTTTCTCAATACAATGTTGAGACAACACCATGTAAGTCAGAACCCAAAAGAAAAAAGGCCTGTCTTTATAAAGCAAGGATTACTTTTGCAAGTGTTCAAACATCTTTCTCAGATTCAGGGTTGTTTATTCATATCCAGAAGAATTTACAATTGAACAGTTTTGGTTTGCTTTCATGTTGCATTGAGAGCAGCATCAGGAATAACAAAAAGATGATTGAAGAACAATACAGATATAGAATAAAGAGAGGAATAAGAAGGAGAAGAAAAAGGTGAAGACAGAGCTGAAGAATACTAATAAAAGATTACAGAAGAAACGGAAAGCAAGAATCTGAAAGTACTGAAGATGACGATTCTCCTGAGAAAGTGGATGCATTCTGTACAATGTAGTGTATTTCACAATAAGTCTGCTTGTGCTTCCCACTGTCATGAGTACAGGAATCATCTGCTGTGGTTTTTGCTCTGGCTGCCTTTCATAAGTTCTCCATGACGGTTCTCCACTGTTCAAAATGCAAGACAGCTACAAATATGCTGACAGCTAATAAAACCACTTCCTTTATGACTGAAGCCCAACCTCTGTGTGAGTTCCCAAACCTACGTTTTTCACTTAGCAAACATAGTAGAACACAGCAGAATTCAAACAAATCATAATGAATTATTTCACACTTTTATAAAACCTGATCCATTTCAGACAAGAAGTGCTGCAGCGCTGTGACAAAAACCTCAGTCAGCAGCAGCATGAAGGCACAGCCCTGAGGAGGAATGCTTGGAGCCTGGAGCTCTGCCAGAGCCAGCAGCATGTCTTTGTTCATGCTTTGCCACTCGATACACTCAGCCGATGAGAACCAGCGCTTCTCTGCATCGTTTAAGAAGATCAACAGCGGCGAGGATGTGTGACAATGGGCCGCACGGCAAATCCATCAAAACAGCACAGAATAGGAAATCATTCTTTCCCTATAAGCTGCAAGGCAGCTTGCAAAATGTCTGAAAGAACAGAAAACCATGCACTAATCATTTCTTTCTTCTCCTTAGAAGGCTATGAAATGTATTATTAATTAGCTTTGAGTCAGAAGTTATTTTGTATGAGTTCACCTTTTTTTAAAGGAATAGTTAAATAAAAAAACTAATTTGCATGTACCTAAGATGTTAGTCACTTAAGACATGTTTAGAACTGGATCTTTGAGGCAGCGGTACGTTCAATCTCAAAATGTTTTGCTACAGTATGTTTTGTCAAAACTGTGTGAAATGGTGTGCTGTGGGCTTTGAGGTACAATAAGAAAACCAAAAATTAACTGACTGTGGCAGATACTAATATCATACCAGTAATTTAATCAAACTATTGTAATTTAACTCAAGTAAGGTAACATTCACGCTACATTATGGTCAATGGCCATCACAGGGAGTCTCTAACAACAGAGGACATTGTGGGGTCTAAAAGAAGGAACATTTCTACTGTACAGCCTAAAAATGGGACACAATTACATAATTACTTGACTGACCACTGAAGTACTTATGGCATCATGTCTGGCAGATCAATCACAGGAGTGACACAGAAGCATCTGTTCCCTATATACACAGGTGCAGCTCTAAATTCATCATTCTCACTCTCTTCTGTGAATACCTTTCCTCACTGTACCTCTAAACCCATGTTTCCATGTAACAGTTCACAGACAAACTCAGGATTCTTGTTTGTCCTGAAGTGTGGATTTGTTTTGTATGGAATATGACTAATTCTGCACAATCCTACCTGGCAGCTTGCAATTCCTTGGTCACTGCACAGGACTTCCACCCGCTGCGCATCTCCTCCATGGGTATCCTCCATACCCTGCAGCTGGACAGCTGTGTTCACTGCTGAGGCATGTCTGTTGATAGGCTGAAGAGACGGCTTTGCCTTTCAACCACCGCCACCAATCCACCAAATCTGAAGCAGGAAATGCTTGAAGAAGATTTAATGACCAGTCTCACCCATCTCCTTGTGCACGAGGCCTGGGAAGAAGAGAAAGCAGCCATTTTGTCCAATTCTGCATAGACCAACTGACTTGCCAAGCACTGCTTCTCCAGACAATTCTAATCTTTTTGAGGTGTGTAGAGGAGTGACTGGAAGGTTCCACATTGTCTCTGCCTAGATCTCTTTATCCTCTGCAACAAGGAAAAGCTAGGCATTCTCTATGCTCCCATCATCCCAAAATAGTTTTTTAGTCATGTTAGAGCAGCTATGAGACAAAAAGGCAACACTAACAGAAAGGTGAAGCCTTTTCTTTGTGCCTCCTTTGGAAGCCAGCTTCATGCCCAACATAGCAGGTGCAGAAACCCCAGCCTTCTAAAAAGCCTGTTCAGGCACCTAGGGCAAACAAACCCCCTAGACCTGACCCCTTCTACTCTAAGTGCACTAGACCACATAAGCTACATTCACATTACAAGTCTTCTTACCCAATTTTTACCCGGCAACACTGTATTAGTGAGATGACTGTATTAAAATGGGTGCAGTGTACTTTAACTAATGTGTGCATCACAGTTTGCTCAGAAGACAGAAAACGTCTGGTGGACTGTACATGATGAGGCTCTAATAAGGCTAATAAGGCATCACTGATAAATTATCTGATCATTCAGAGAATTCTGAATAGCTTCTGATGACTGAAAACTTGGCAACATCCTGAGGTCTGTCTCCATTTAAATATGTTATGCACCATCAGGATATATACATTGATGTCTAAAACTAGTAAGTGGGAGGTTTTGCAGAGGTATTCTGTCCAGTTGGGGTGTGATTTTTGAGAGCAGTACAGCATCTGGCCACCACACCTCTGCTTTGAACACAGCTCCTAAATTCTTCTTGGACACTTTACTTTTCTTCTCTGGGACTGTTATGTCTTCATCTGATCAGACAACATCATAGCGGTTGTATATACAAATTGGCAGGGAGAAATGTGCTCCCTCTGGCTCCACAGGCTGGCACTCAAGCTACTCGTTTAGAGCAGCATTCGCTTCAGCTTGCTACATGCACCTCATGTGCCTGGCTATGGGACAAGTATGACATAGCTGCTGTAGATGTATTTGCCTCATGCGTAAACACGCACTGACCTTTTTTCTCATCATTGATGGATGTGGAAGCACCTATGGGAGTGGATGTAAAATCTCTGCTCTATGCATTCTCCCGTCTGAGTCTCTCAGCAGTTCTCTTACCTTGGCCAGAAAAAGAAAAGGTCTATTTCTCATCTTGGTTGTGCCCTGGATGAGCAAACTCTGGCTATCAGAAATTATTAAGCTCAAATCACAGGAGCTTTGGCCTTTCCTTGTATAAAGAGACTTGCTCTCTCAAGCTTAAGAAAAAAATTCTCTACCTGCATCCTGAACATTTAGATCTGTGGACTTGACCTGTGAGAGGATAAAATTGAGCACTCTGGATTTGCCCCCCAATGTGGTCACTACTGTACAGTGCGCATGAAGTTGCATATGTTTGTGTCCTGGTGCAAGTGTGAAAGGATCACTCTCTTATCATACTCAGTAGTAAACATACTCTGTTTCTTAAAAAATCTGTTAGATCGAGGCAGAGTGTTCTCCGCTACTAAAGTGTATTTAGTAGAAATTGGCATGTCACATGGGATCCAGCAATGCCACCGTAGGCAAACATTCATTTGTTTGCCGTTTCATGCAAGGTGCTATTACACTGCACCTGATTTCTAAGCATTTAGCTCCTTCAGGGGACCTATCTTTAGTTCTAGACATGCTTCCTTTTGAGCTGATGGAAAGCATAGAGCTGTAATTCTCTCAGTTAAGACGGTTTTACTATTTGTGCTGTTACCAGTTATTTCCATGTTTTATCCAATGCGTCAAGCTTGCCTGCTCTTTGATGTTCATGGCACTAAAGTCACCTTCCATTCTAAACCTGCTTTTGTGCTACAATATTAGGATGACTATTTTTGCTTGCTCAGCTGTACATCTTACATTTTACCCTCCTCCCTAATCTTTGGATGAGGATCAGAGGCCTTATGTATTAACAAAAAATACACAAAGAGCTTCAGTAAATCTTATCAGCTTATCATATTTTGGGCTCCCTCCCACAGATGCTCCCATTTGCCATCTCAATGCTTTTCTCACTGGATGTTGATAGCTAATTTATCCTATATTACCATAAACCTAGAACCTCTTAATGACATCAGAGCTCATTCTACCAGAGAAATGGCTACCTCTAGGGTTCTGTATTGGACATATGTGATACCTGGTCATCACCACAGAAATTTGTCAGATTTTGCTTCCTAGACATTATGGAGCCTGCTCTGGCTCATACTGTTCTCAGTGTAGGCTCCTTCCAGCATATAAGATCTTAATACTTCATCTTTTATTTCAGCACCACTTCAAATTTAGACCAGTTTGGAAAGCATGCAATATGGGAGTTGGCTACATTTTTCCCAAAGTAAGATACTGACTGAATGATGAAAGAGAACTAGAACTTGTACATGATGGCATATAATGTAATGAAAATTCATGTTACATTATGGCCATTGATGGCAATTACAGGGAGTCACATAGTGGCCAGCAGAAGGAAAATTAAATTAATTGCTCCACAGTTTATCATGCGTCCTTAACCTTTTGATATTTACTTATTTTGTCATTTGTTGGGCTATCCAATGTTGACCAGAAGAGGATGGGCTCCTCATGGTTCTTCTCAAGGTTTCTTCCTCCTTTGCAAACCTGCTCTGCAACAGCACCTTTGATGAAAAGCACTATTCAAGTAAATTTGGACTGAATTGAATATTAGACGAGATTTCCTGTATTTTGGCAAACCACATGGCTTGACAACTATGATCTAAAGAAGCAAAATTTAGACCTCAAACATGTCTTGGCTAATCGACTACATCTGGGGTAAGTGGAACATTTTGTAAATTTGATTTTTCATTGAAACATTGCTTTAATTTCCTGTAATACCAAAGTGTGTTTGAGTGTTGTGCTGTGTGTGTGTGTCGCCTGTCTCTGTTTGTGTCATTTTTGATGTGTCTCTAGAGACCGCAGGTCACAGCTGGTGTAAGTTTGTGCTGACAAAACAGAAAGACCCCGTGCTCTCTATGCTAAACAGAGAGAGAGAGAGCGAGAGAGGGAGTGAGATACAGAGAGAGAGAGAGAGAGAGAGAGAGAGAGAGCAAGAGAGGGAGAGTGTGGGGGAGGTTATTCTCCACATGTGGAAACATATGGGTTTGATAACACACTCACTGGCACTATTTATTGAAAAAAGCAAAAAAAAAAAGCAAAAGCAGCTATTCCCATCCTCCACCAGGCCACCAGAATTTACAATAACAAACCTTGTGGGCTAAGGAATGTAAAGCTAAATAAAAGCCGGGGGCTTCTTTTGTTACAAGGCCACACCTCATCTGAAAAAAGATGGCATACCACTTAAATTCAGCAGGGCGATGTAGTAGATTTTCCTATTAGGAGAAGACGTGCAATCAGCATCCAATCTATTGCATAATAGCACTTTAAAACCAAAACCTATTGCTGCATATGCAACACCATTAGATTTACCTTGCACAGGCCAAGGTGTGTGTGTGTATGTGTGTGAGTATGTATATATATATATATATATATATATATATATAAAGAACATGTTATGATTTAACAATAGAGGCCCACTTTAGCTGAGCCTCATGCTGAGGTCAAAGAAAGACAACTGCAGTCAAGCAAAAACGGAAGCACAATGCTGTGTGCTTATGATGTCTTTACGCAGAGGTGTAGGCCATGAGTGGAAATGAATGTGATTGCATATAGATTGCAAACAATACCTCAGTGGATTTTTTTGTTACACCCGTCAATTATGAGCAATCAAGACTGCAGCAGTTTAACAGTTTTCCCAAGATGTTTATTTTCCTCCTGCAGGGACTGGTAAATTGAGGATAAGTATATATTCCTCACACTACAGATCTACTCCCACTGACTCTGCTCATAACATCAGTCTTAAATGTCAAAGGTAAATGTGAGCAAGAGCCTGTGTGTATGAACTGACCCATATGCACAGGACAAAATGTGTAGCAGCTATTGTGAGCTATCTTATGGAATGTGGACATTCAACATAATTTACAAGTTCAGACCATGAGTAAAGATGAATGGCTGTGAGAGGGGAGAGAACTCTGAAGAGCCAGACCCCCCAACCCTTGATGAATGGCGATAGGACTGAGAGATAGAAGAGAAGGGGTGGTGGGTGCAAAAACTTTGTTATGGGAAACAGAAGGCACAGATGAGAATGTATATGGAGTTAGAGTGGAAGGGGGAGGCATTCAAGCATTTGTTGTATATAACTCTGTGTCCAAACCTGTACATTATGGTGTTATTAATTTCAAATTGTATTTATTTTGCAGTTAAAGGTCAACATTCTAACTTTCATTATGTAAAAGACGCTCCATGTTGCCCTTATTATTGGATGCATTCATGCAGTGAACTTGCACTATTGACTGTAATATGAAAGGTGAATAAAGTGTGACATATTCAGTAATTTATGACAAACAAAATACACAGTTATAATGTTGCTTTATTAGATTACTTATGATATAAAACATACATTGGTCATATAAAAACAACCATTGGCTTCTTGTTCCCTTCTTCTTACCAAAATAATCTAGTGAGAAAAAAAAACTCAAAACGAGCTCTCCCTCAGTAGTTTCTCCTAGACAATACGATCAGATGAAATTACAGATGATGTCTGTAATGTGCTGCTCAGATGTTTTTCCTGCAAAAAAAAAAAAACTGAAATATCATGTCTCAAGGGAAAGTATGGTGATTTTTGTTAACAGAACACTAACAGAAAATTTATGAAAACATGTTTTTAGTAGTGGCATCTCTAGAATAGAAAGCCAGGTGGGACACAATAAATTCTGTATGGGCAGCATCCCAGTCATCAGTGAAACTACACACAAACTTACTTGCTCAAAAAATTCAATGAAATTACATTCCAAAAAACATAATCTAGCACCCTTGCTGTGAGCATGCATGGTTCTGCGTAGCAACGCTGATACCGTAAATTATATCTTTAATTTTTTATTGGCTGCTCCCAGCATAAAGCCAGCATAAGTGTGCCTCTAAGTTCATTATTGTAAGCGTGTTGAATGCACACAGTGTTTTCTACTGCCCACTTGCTTAAACGGACACGGACGAGCCGGCCCCATACCCTCTAAATAAATGAAGACTGCTGAAAGTAGAACACTTAGCTACAGGGATATTTTACATGTATTGGAAACTACTGCCATTCTCATAAGTCAAATACACAACAATGTTAGAAAATAACATTTAAATAAAATGAATGTAAACAAAATGAGTGATTATGTCTTACACTGCTACACATTGAAATCTGGCCCCACCAACCCCTAATGTAGAGACGTCCCTAATCTTTAGTAATAGTAATAATAATACCATGGACACCAACAATTGACATTGGGAGCTGGTTTTCAATTATGATAAATGTGATATTAGTAATGTGAACATTTGCAAGGATGCAGATCTGACACACAACTTCCTTGATCAAAGTTTAATATTAAAACATAAAATACATCACAATGGTAAGAACATGTCCACACCAACTCAAGATGGTTTTGAAAGTGAAAGTCAAGAGTTCACTCTCCTCCTAAACTGACTATGAACACCTAGGCCTAAGTCCCCATTTCTTTACATTCTAGCCATGCTAGTTGAGGCATTGGCCTAGGCTAAATAATTGTGTATTTTATTATGTTTTCTTCATATATATGCAAAACTAAACCTCCATTTATCTGCAAGGAAACAGATAAAATGGTGATTGATCTGAAAAACACTGGCTGCAATTTTCAGACTGACCAATAATTAGTTAACCTCCTAATCTTAATTTTAAGGTGTTTTAAACAGCTAGGCACTGCCCCTCAAAACAGTTAGAAAGTTTGGTGTCTTTTGCCTGATTTAAAAAAACAATTCATTTAGCAGTCATACTGAAAAAGAGGTCTTTAGAAAACAATTATGTGGCTTAAAACTATTGGCCATATTTGGCAAAAGTCTTCAGAATACAAGCCCTACTGCAGCCTTCTCTTGTACAGCTATTGCTTTTGTGTCAGTTCTGTAGGAAAATTGTCAGCTGCAGTTCTGAAGGATATTCCAGATATGACGCAATGTTCATGTTCTGCAACTTATGTCTAACATTCAGCAGCTCACAGGAACTGACATGTTTGCCTTGTTACATTTGATGTGGAAAATGTCACAGGTACTTGATCGTGTTGTAACAAGTTACTCAGAACTTCTTGGATTGTATTTCAGCAAGGCAGAAAAGAAGATCAATAGAAAGTGTGTGCATGCAATGAAAAGTGAAAACACACAAGAAGTTAGCAGTGAGGAGGTGTCTAACAGATTTTACAAATCTAACAGATATAACAAGTTTATAGATTAAACTAAGTGACCTATATTTGCATGTTTCTACCTCTCTGCACCCTCCCACTTGGCAGAATATTTGATCAGAACCATTAGGCCTGACCAACAATATAAAAAACAAAGTTAATTTTCCAAATGGACATATTTTCCTGTTTTCATTCGGCTTGCTTTGTGCTGTATTAGAACCCAGAACTCACTTGCTGGGTTTACATAAAAGCTTTCACTCAGCATCCACCCAAGAGGGATTTAGAAACTTTATGCCCCACTTGGAAAATTAAGTGGCAACACATGTTGGGGAGATTTCCCATTTTTGACGGGTTGATTCAAGAGGCCCACACGTCAAAAACAATGGTTCACTTGTGTGAGAGAGAGAAAGCAACTGGTATTTTTCTATTGGAAATGAAGCCTCTGTAGAAAATACAAGTATTTGGACGAAGTTTGTGTGGGATGTGTTGCAATCCTGCTCATTTAGATTACAAGTCTAAGAGTGTGCTTGATTAAGTCTGAGATTTAAGTTGACCAAGATAAAGTCAAGACAGAATGCAAATGAGAGTGAAACTGAAAAAAGTCCAGATCTTCTTTGAAAACAAGTCTTAACCAATTTTTAATTATTTTATTTTTAAATTGTTTTACATAATCAATTGACATTCTTTATGGACAACATTGAGTCAGAAGTTCTGACTTTTTTTCCACTGGTTTCAAAAATTGACCCACAAACTGCATGTGTAGTCAGATAAATTGGATGGGAGATATTGGCCCAAACATTTCAGAAATTGTCCTGCTGCAAAACTTACAGGTTCATCTTGTGCTTTTTTTCCAGTGAACTAGACATGAATTCTTTCTGAGGTGTTAAAAGCATAGGTTATCTCAGTCAAGACTGAGATAATTCAGAGTACAGTTGATTCTAAGACAGTAGAAAAAAGCATCTCCAGACCAAGACTGAACTCATGCACCAGGTTCAGGTTTTATTGACCTATTATTCTGATCTATTATTTCTACCATGATGCATGCCTAATGCCATCTATATATACTGTGTACATCCATGGTAGCTACTGATGATCTCTGGTAGACCAGTCATTGTGCAACAAAATGTCCCAGATCTGCTTATTGGGAACAAACTGGGGACCAAACTGAACATTGACCTTGAGCCACACAGTATGCCACATGCATTGTCCTGTTGCAGTATGGCAGCACGAGACCTCTGTAGGCTCAAGGTACTGAGCTGCTAAGGTAGTGTCATATATGAGATGAGAACAGCAGTTGATTCAACATTTGTAAACAACATCATAGCACCAGTAAAGAAAAATCCGTTCTTTGATTTTGAGAATCAATATAGTATGACCGATTTAATTAATTTTGCCATTTTTGAGCAACCATATATTATGTAAATACAAACTACTTCATTATGTAGTAAAAATATCAGGAGCACCACTCTTCTAGGTGAAAGTTAGACCAAGGGCATGGGACAACAGCTACAGGGAGATGAGACTGTGAAAACGACATGTTCAAAGCTTCACAGACTCCCAGCTGTCAGGAGAGATTTACCTCAATGCAAGAATTGACTGAAGTAAGGTCATATGAAAATATATATACAAGTATAAAACTCAGCTTTGAGAAGTGCCACCGCCCTAAGGTTCTCCAAGCTCTTGTAGGGACCATTGACTCATGAGTAAATATGATTAACTGGTTATGACTGGAAATGTCGTTGAATGACAACTTTGTCAAAGTAGGTTCTAGCAATGCTCTACTAGAACCGCTCAACTAAAAATTTTTTTAGAAAAGACCCAATTGAGTCAGAATCTGGCACTTTAATAAGATCTTTCCTGAGGAGAATTTTATTGCTCAAATGTTGCTCTTTGATGTCTCTGGAGACTTAATGGAAATTCTACTTAAATTCTGAGAGATATGTCTGGGTCTAATAAACCTCATAATAGTATAACAGCATCAGGTCTTAGTACTGGTTGAGAAATAGTTCATACTGATATTGTTAAATACTGTATATACTGATAAATCAGCACAGTGTGAGACTTTATTGAGATCGGAGGTAAAACTCAAGAGGAGACCTAAGATTACTGAGATCCTTTTTTTAAAGAAGAAACATCAGAGCAGCAGCTCTGAGGCTTAAGCTAAAGTCTAATTTATGTCACTATCTGATCTTATTGTTGCTTAGGAGAAGCTACTGAAATGCTTAAACGTCATTTTAGATATTTTTTTATTTCCACTGACGTATAGTAATTTTATTTGTAAGTATATTAGTAAGTAAAGTAATGTACATTTTTCAGTCTTTGGTCCATTTCATCATCATTGTCTAATTTAGTGTCTATTTTCTGCTTTGGTTCATTCGGTTGTGCAGGTTCAACTCCTGGACTGTAGATCTGTACTGTAGATTACTGTAGATTGCTCTGTTGACTTTTGGCATTTTATTTTAGGCAAATAGGATCCAGAAAGAGGACCTGGTGATACAATATGTATCATGATACATTGGTTACAGTTCAAATTAAAGTGTATTGTGATATTGTATGCAAGGCAATTTTTTAAATCTAATTTTAGGAAACTGTCAGCTGTAAATCTATAAACCTTTATAACTGATTATATTAGAAAGTCTACTTATTTAGAATGCTGATGTGTTGCTGTCTGGGTTTTAAAAACAACACTATAGAGTGTTTTTGAGAATTGATACAGTACTACAAAATATGTAGTATCATGCTATTCAAGTATATTCAAGTGCTATTTTCATACACCACTCATACATATAATGGAAATATAGAAGCTAAACTCTAAATACCGGTACATCCTGTTACAAATGAGCTCTGTCCAGTCACTGTCCATCCAGCCTGGACTGCTTTTTGAAAGAGACAATACTGGGCAAAAATACATAATAATAATAATAATAATAATAATAATAATAATAATAATAATAATAATAATAATAATAATAATAAAACATCTGTTTAATTCTAAGGGATCAAATGAGTTTGGGAATCATTTATGGTAAATGAATATTAGTTAAAAATGGATGTGTTTATTAACAGTTCAGTATTCTTTAGTAACACCCATGAGGGTTGAGGAGGAGTCAGAATGCAGAGATGGGATCCAAATGAAAAACTTTATTATAAAAACACAACTAAGCAAGAAAACACTGGTGGCTGCCAAACTAAAACAAAGACAAGGCTGTGGCTGTACTGAAAACTTAATACTTTAAGTGACCTACTTGTACATTTAACCTTAACATTCACTGACATATGATAACATTAACAAACATTTACAAGCATTCACAACATTCAGTGACTGATGAAGGACTCTAAGACATGAGGAAGCTTAAATAACAAATGTAATCAGAGGAGGACACAACAAAGGCTGTGGGATGTGTGTGCGGAACATTAACCAGACAGGATGACATGACATGGGCGGGCACATAAAGACATGAAGTGGATGTAAACAAAAAGCACATGGCGACAAGACACATGGGAGAGCAGCACATGGGGAATGAAAACACAAGCATGTCCTCACTGCAGCAGCGGGCCATGACATCTTTAGTTTTACTGTTGTTATTATTATTGCAGATGACTGCTTCTTAATTCCAGAGAAATGCTTTCTGATGACTTTAATGATTCAGCTATTGTGTGTGTGTGTGTGTGTGAGAGAGAGAGAGAGAGAGAGAGAGAGAGAGAGAAAGAGAGAGAGAGAGAAAGATTTTTTATGTTTCTGTTGTATTTTGCTTTAAGATATAACTGAATCATATCACAGAGGTATTCGTTTCATTCTACACTCTGCTGACACACAAATCCATTTTATAAGTTGCCAAAAACATTTGATTACAGTCTTATATGAAAGTGAAAATCAAATGAGTTGTGATTTTATTTCCATCTGGATCATCAACCATGTCAGTGTTGTTTTTCCTCAGCCTCTGAAAAATGGCAGATAGAATTGCCTACTGACTATCTGCCAACTTACTGCTCATATGATCTTCTCAATCTGGACATAAATCTCCATGATTTTCCTTTCAGATGTAATCATATGTTTAAAAAATGTACTAATATATCCGTCAATGATTTTTCATACTGCAACTAATAAAATGTTCTTGTCCTGTAGTCAGTTTAATGTCATCTGGGCTGTGAGTTATATACACACATATACACCTATAAATTAGCTCCAAATAAATGCTATGTGGGAACATGGATGAGCATATGTATTGATTGATTTAGTCAACTGCTTTAGTGATTTAGAGTTCTGCATATGTTTGCTGTGGCTCACTGTGACACAATCATAACACACAGCTCTTTGTACATTTTTTCCCTTTTATCAAAATGGTAGATTTGTCCACTTCAAAAGCTCCTCTTTCCACATGAACTATAAATGGATCTATAACCTCATTGTTGTCATTTTTGGTTTGTTTTTTCCGCTTGTGCCTTGTTAGCTGTCATGCTGTTTATTTTCCTGTTTGTCACAGGCCAACAAACTGGACTCTCATCCTCATTGTCAGGATGTTGTTAAACGCATCTAATCATGTTTGCTCTGTGATGCAGGAGGCAATGCAAGTATGTTAAAGGAATACACAAACATGTAGCTCACTGAGGTGTGAGATACTTTGTTTCTGCTGAATAGTTACCTGGCTAATCTATGGGACACTATGAATTATCTTTAGCACATCATAGTCACTGCTTCTTTCTTAGGCTTTATGGCTTTGGGGGTTTCTTTTTAATGTGGCGACCTAGATATGTCAGCAGAATATGACCACTGGAGAAAAGGCTATTTTGTTTGCATTGAAACTAGCAAAATTCCCCCACACTGACTGAGCATCTCTTAATCGCTGACACGTGGCAAGATCAGTTGTCATTTTGTGTAAGAATGAAGAACTCCAGTCCCATCACAGCTAATGTTAGACTAGCACTGTGGCTCAGACTTCTGTAGTGTACATGCTACCTATTAATGCAAGTAGTATGTTCTATATCTATTCTGGGGATGCTGAGAACAGGTCCTGACCACTTTTTGAAAGTGTAGCCCGTGTAGCCCTTGTTTTGTGTTTGGTGTGCACGGCGGAAGAATACACGGTTATGCGGCTGTTTCATTTCATTATTAAACGTATTTTATATGTATTTTTTGATAATGACTGTGTTAGGATAGGTGTTAGGATAGGATAAGTGCTTACAGTATGTTATTTATGTACAGTATGTACGTATGTTCCGACTTACACGAAATTCGGTTTATGACGTGATGTAGGAACGGATCAACGTCGTAAATCAAGGATGCATGCACCATCTTTAACTAGTCATACTTTACATCCCTATAAGCAAAGTTATACAATCCTTTCCAACACACCATTAAAATTCAAGCACTTTCAAGGATTTCCAGCAAATGTACAAGCCCTGTAAGACTCTCACAGGCACATGTAGTTTGGAAGGTCTTAATGCACAGTAGGGTTTGTCAAGTTATTCTAAGCATTGAGAAAAATGATCTATTTCTTTAATGCTCTCTCTGCATATTTTGTACAGTATATCCCTCCACTATCACACTGCTTAATGCTCATCAGGGTCGCAGTTAGTCCCCTACCCCCTCACTGGGTGCAGGGCAGGGCATTACACTATTCAACTAAGCCCAGGACAGGGCGCAAATCCATCACTGGGTGTTGTACAGTATATACAGAAAGTAATTATACAGCTGCTGGATGCCATGCAAACTTATGTGAACCTATTCTAACTGTTCAAAAATGTTATTTTTGGCCCCCAGGGCTTTTTGCTGTGTGCTGAATTAATGATATGTTACAATTAATGTGAAAAATGTTCCAGGGTGTTGAGCTGCAAGTTGTTTAATTAACACAGATGACACTTTCTCATACTTCTGACCAACACACAGCTCTGAGACTAACAGTCCTAACAGTCACATTAGCAAACCATAGCTAGAATCATCGCTGCTTCCAACATGGACCAAATGAGTTTGTTTCAGCCAATTAACCCCACATGCTGCTGCCACACTTCAGTGCACACCTGCCGCTCACATCATAAAGTCATCGCCAGGGGCTGTCCAGCTCAGTGCTGAAAATAAACTACTTCAGTTTGGGGATTGACTGGGTTTATCCGTGTAACACATCTTTTTGTCCCTTCAGGCTTTCTTTATGAGATAAAAGCAAAGGATCTGTTAGTGAGATAGCGCCTCAACATGTGCATCACACAGATATTATCAACAAACTGCACACTCTGACATACCTCCAACACCTATTTCACGGTCCAGAAACTGAGAGATGCATTTTTCTCCCTTACAAGCATATAATAGGACTTAATCTATGCAAACTACTGAGCATTTCACACAAAGTGATGTTTTAGGCAACATTTAAAAGCATTTATCTTGATAATAAGTGAGTTTGTGCATGTAAAAACATTATACATCATTAAAATAAATGTGGTACCACTTCACAATCAGACTACACTTTACAATAAAGCAATACAATGTCAGGTTTGTTGATAAGATCTATGTAATGCTCATGATGAGGCTGCTTTCCCACCAATTGTGAACTATAAAAAAAAATAAAAAATCTAATCAGTACAGGCAGCCACAACAGACATTACACTAGTTGTTTATTTTATTGTCACATTCCACCTTAAATGGCACAGCAGTTACTTTGCTGTGACTGGTAGGCAAGTCAAATAAATCAAACTCAGTAGGCTTTTGGGATTGTCAGTGGATACAGGTCACTGCCTGGATAGTGTTGGTTAGTGTTTTATGTGTCTTTTTTGGTGTTATGTGAATATAACACTAATGTGGTTATAATTTGGTTAGAGTGGCTGAATTTGCTGTAACGTATGAGTGATGATAGTGATGGGAGTCACAAACAATTAATTCTTCAACTTGCTGAGAGTTGATGTTGACTCTCATACATCTCTAATGGGAGAGACTGTTTGTGATGACTGAGTTTCATTTTCATTGGCTAAAATCTGTTGTGGACAACCTCTTGGAAGAGATGTGTGGTGAGTGGGAACATTTCATTAAGACCCCCAGTGAACTGGGTATAACAGGTCACATTTTCGGACCTATTGTAAGTTGTGCTTCCTTCCCGATGAATGCAGTAGACTCTTTAAATTGGCTTTAAAACCTCACCTTGGTCTCAGATTTAGATATTACCAATTTTAAAACTTATTTAAAAATTAATTCATATCAGATGTTGCTGCATACTGCCACACATTTTTGCACCAAATACAGCAGTATTCATAAAAGTATCAATATGTATTGGTAATTTTAACCCATGACTAATGAGGACACTGTGAATCTGCTTTGGGCCTCAGTCAGGAGTAGAATAAAAAAATAAGAATAGTGTACAAATATACATTTGCATTTCCACTGTGTGTTGGTTGTTTTATGCATTCTGTTGCTGTGCAGGTGATTTGCAGTACTTTGTCCTAGGAGACGGTACATACATTTCTATTCAACGATAGCCACTATGTCTCTGTCAGCTGCTAAAGGCACTGACCTTTTGTTGACCCTGTGGTCATTGATCTCAATCCATATCTCTGCAAGGTTAAGTGTGAATGTCCGTTCTTCGGAAGTGTTACACTGGAGGAAAAAAGTAACATCCTCCTCCTCCCATGCCAGAGAAAAAGTGCAGAGTTCAGCAACTATATTTACTTCACTTTAGAGGATTTCCACAGTCTGGGATGATAATATCCTCATCCTGCCCATAGACAGCATGTGGAGGGGAAGGTTTCATCACATGAGACTGAGGCTGAATAAACTGTCTGTTTATCTTCTACTGCAAACATCACCTAATTTAAAAATATGGTTTACCCTTGAAATCTTATTTTCACAGTTTTCCACTTATCTCATACGTACTCAATCAGTCAAGACATGTCTGGTGTCTAAATTTAGCTTTTTCACTTTAAAACATTGCTATCAAATACTACAACACAATAGTCACCTAAATAGCATAGTTGTTAGCGGGAAAAATCAAGTATCTCAACATACATTCAGATCTTAAGTACAGTCTTAGACTAGTTAGTATGGTTTATCACACAGTATGGCTTACTGTGAAATTAAAAAAATATTCAGTTTTTAATGGAGACTAAATTTTGGAAATTTCAATGGGGCACTTTCATGTTTTTCTGTCAAGAAATATTGCACTCAGTGCAGATAGTGTTGTTGAGTACATTTCCATGTATGTACTTGATTCTCAGTATGATCTTGAAGGTCACTGGTTGATGATATTATTTGAACATGTTAAAAAACACATCCTGATGAACATATATGGATTTAACTGTAAAACAAAAACAGTTCATTTTACTAACAACTATAGTGCATTTATAGTATATTTTCTAACAACCCAAATTTCTACTTGAAAAAAAAAAACAACAGAAAAATGTATTGCTGCAGGTGGTTGAAATTTGGTACCTGATGACTGGCATCATGTTCATCTAAGAGAAATGTTAAGCTTTTAATTTTTTAAAATTGAAATGTGAAATGTGAAAGCCTTGATCTGTTGGATATTTGGCAGATTACATATCCTACAGTCTCTTGAAAAACATTTTGTGAAATGAGTATTTTTCTTAGTTCATGAGGTAAAATGTGGATAGCTTGTTTGAGTTCAATGTAAAAACTTAAATCACAATGGGAAACAACTGAAAGAAGCAAATGAATATAATTGAGTAAATGTATACATTATGTGACAAATCATATTTTCAAAGAATGTTCAGCTTTACTCCCTATAATCTTAGCTAGATTAATTTTATTTGAGTAAGACTAATGGAGCATTTATCTGATCAAGTGTTAAATGGCTAGAACATGAAAAACATCAACATATTTTTAAGCTTAAAAAGCACAGACAAAATAAAACATCACTCCATAAACTGACTATAAATAATTACATAAAAAATATCAACCAATAATAGAACAATAAATCTTTCATTTAGCTCTCTGTGTAAATTTCAATTTTCTCAGATAAACTGTGACATATGATTGGAGTCTGTTAGTGATTAATATTGATGATGATTTCAGGAAAATTACTAAAAGTGACATCGCCTTGGATGAATTAGATGTGGCTTTATCTAAGATAGCTTTAATCAAATCACCTGAACCTGATGAGTTCTGTAAACATCTTACAACATATTATTTGAAGCTTTTCAGGAATGTTTGCAAACTCTAAATATCTCCAATCATGAAACAAGGCCTAATGATTTAACTCCTAAAGCCCCTAAAAATATACTACATCTTTAGATAATTGGTGACCCATTACATTATTAGGCTGTGGTTAAAAATTATTAGCGTATATATATTTGCAATTACACTTAAAATTGGATTGCTTTGAAGAATGCTTTGATTAAAAAAAGATATATTCAAAATAATATTCATGTTCTGTTGGATATGTTGGGTTATAACTCTTATGTTGAAGGGGGGAATTTATTTTATTTTTGGATTTCTTTAAAGGTGGTCAAACGTCAAGTCTGTATGCTACCTGGGAGAATATAATCAGGTTTGTTGAAAATACAGCAGCCTATACAGTCACTCATCGTACAGAAATGTTATTGTTTATCTCTGAAGAGATGTACAGTGTTTCATTAGAGATGCCCTTGTGATAAATGCATTCAATCCCAATAGGGCTTAAGAGTCAATTCAGTACTGAATACTTTGCTGTTTATGTATGTAAACAGCATTTCTATGACAAAATGCTTATGTCTACCTTTACCGAGAGATTGGGAATCTGGCTGTGTAACCAGATGCTGTGATGACAGATGACTAGCCCTGGCTTTGCTGGATGGTTTCCCCCTTATTATGGCTCCAACAGCATGAGGAAGGAAGCTGTTCTTGTGCATTTCCTTTAATCATGGTGGACTCAAAGAGTTCACGTACTGCAGCTTCTCACCCACATGGAAGGACTGTCACGCTGCTCTCTGATCACTCTGAGCCCACCAGAAAACCTGTAGCATACAGAAAGCCAAAAGGTCAGACAAGACAGTGCTTAAGCTGTCAGTGCAGCAGACTTCTCACAGATTAAACAGAATCTCATTAGCCATTAAGTCAAGCTGTTATTTTCATTTTGCTCGACTATAAAATCAGTTATGTTACATAATTCATTAAATCCTGAGTTATACAGTGAATTGCATTTCTGTTCAATTTCCAATCTTACAATGACAAACAAGGATAAAAACATGGCAACAATGTAAAGAATTATTTTTTATTTCAGTAAACAATGACACCATATATTTAATGAAATTCAAATAAAAAAATATTCTCCTCTTCTACTTGTTTTAGGAAACTACAAGTTCAAAATAATTCAGATTAAATGTAATCTTGAAAAAGTCTTGAGTCTTTGGCTATTTTGACAGATTTTTAAAATACTTTAGATTTTGTTTTTACATACCAAATTAAAAATGTTTACCATGCCAATGCAGTTTCACTTATATGACCTGACAATTATTTTTTTGTTTGACTTACTATATAAACATACTGGGCCAAAAAACACAAACCATAAAATCTGAAGAAATAAATATTTGTCAATGTAATTATTTATTTAGTTAGCTTTTTTACTATGAAAACACCAACATGGTTAATGAAACAGTTTAAAGATTGAAAATGTTAACTTGTAAACATATAAAAAATGTTGATCAAATGAAGATGTTTACAACTATTTACAGCAAAAAGCAGGTGTGAAGTTGACTATGCCTGGCCCATACGCTTCACCAGGTCATTGATTATAAATAAACATATAAATAAACATTATAAATATTATACAATTATAAATATTCCCATGTACCTGATCTACTCCTTTGTTACAAAAAAGTGGACATGAAATACAATCTGAATAAATCCTGATTTTATTTTACCAAAATATTTATAGACACATGAGTAGATACACCTTTAATATGATGAAAATCCCTCATATTAACATACAATCTATCACAAAAATGATGATAATACATTGTCCTCATTCAGACCACCTGAAGGCAGTGTTCCTAACTCAAATATCCAAAAAATGTCTCTCATCAATAAGTAACTGCTCAAATCACCTCCCCTTCTTTCCTTAGTCACTGCTTCAATGCTATCACATAGTTGGGAGTAAGTATTATGACCTATTTTCATAAACTGATTTAATTATTGATGATCTAGGCTCTTTACATCTAATAGCACTTTTGCTCACCGAGCCTAACTTTGTCCAATTGGTGGCAGTGTTGGCAGGTCCTGCTGGATTGTATGGCTTTCTTGTGGTCATCTGAACCCTCCAACCTTACTACTTTGCAGACATATAAATCTGATTTGTATGTGAAATTTAAATGACCAATTTTCTATTTTACTTGGTTTATCAACATCAAACAAAAACTACAGCAGAAGTGCCTGCCAGCGCTTTCAAAAGAAGTTGATGGAAATGCTCAATGTGACTATGTTGTTATGCTGTGACATCTTAAACCAGTCACATGATTTAATCACGCTAGCATAATCAGCTTCAGAGGGTTAATAAAGAACTAAAATGCTACAATGTTGTGTGTGGTAAATAACTGACCATTTGGGGAAAACAGCCACTGACAATTATTGCTCTTCTTAGCTCTTCCATCAATTACAGATGAATTACAAAAGATGCAGATGAATAGCATCTTGCATAAAGAAAGAGAAACTAAACAGACCACTGATGATCTCTACTACTGTGCAGTGTGATAACAACTTAGGAACAATGGTAGCCACTGTGCATCAAGAAGATTAGGATGAGGTCAGTAATTACATCAGCTATCTGGTTGATGCCAGAGGAATTCCTGAAAAGGAGTGAATCAGTGTACAGCAGTGCTGTAAAGAGTCATGATGGTCATGTGTCTTTTGTAAAAAAGCCCTTTTCAAAAACATCCTTAGAAATATTATCCTTAACAACTGAAAAGTTCCAAAAAGTCTTCTTTCCAAAGGATGGGGGAGATGGAGGGTTGAGAAGGGAAAATACTGAAAAGCTTGCATTTACATTTACAGCATTTGGCAGATGCTCTTATCCAGAGACGTACAACAGTGCTTTGATTCCAATAAGAGTTTCTGATGCCAATGTTTCCCATTTCTCTCTGAAGAAAGCTGTTTTTGCAGCAGTGACGTCCACTGAGAAGGGACTGATAGTAGTGGAGATCTGTGTCAAGCCGGGATTTCCTCCATCTTCTCTGATGTCTGAGTCTGAGCTGTCTGAGTCACTCTCACAAATGTGTCTCTGCTTATTTAAGCTCCTCTCAAAATATCTAAAAATATATTTTGTTTCAAGACATATATTTGAAAAGTAGATTCCAGTGTGTTTCATTTTGTTTCTAGGATAAAATGTAGCAGAGTTTTATATGTATATATATATCAGTGGCGGATGCTGGTCTTTCAAGGAGGGGAAGCTCAATTCCGGCCTACATCATAAAATGTGTCGGTTTATTTATACGTAAATTCTACCCTCCATTCCTTTTCAAGAAAATGATCTGTGACCCTGTCATACCGACAAGGCATTTTTTCCAGGGACTTGACTAGTGTCCTCTCAATGGCCAGCAGAGCTAGGCTGCTTAAACGGCCTTGGCTCATGGTGTTGCGGGTATAAGACTTGAACCACTTAAAAAACAGGAGAAGCTCTTTACTGGCGCAAGGCTAGTGTGAAGTGTGCCCGCCTGTGAGTGCTACCGCAGGACAGAAACTGCGATAGAAGTCAGAAAGAGTGATAGAAGTCAGCCTCCAAACACAAGCAGCTACAAAATAACACCAGAAATAAAAGCTCGATTTCTCGCTAGTCGTTTTTAACAAAGAAAATGCCACTAAGAGGATTAGGAAAGTTTTCGGTTCAACTCAGAACAGAATGAAAAAAAAAAAAAAAAGTTCCCACGTATATGTTTACACAAAAAGATCACTGATTCGCTCATTTAGCTGTCAATCAAAAAGGGATTCAGCCTCAGACACATCATCCAATCATCATGCAGAAG
>BRDA01030666.1:0-16750 GCA_036984385.1 Crenuchus spilurus | reverse complement strand
AGGGGATGGTACTGTATTCTATCTCTAATGGTTTAATAGTGATTAAGTTATTGTGACATGCTGTTTGAGATTTTCTGTGTATAAATTTGGTTCGGGCACAGACACTGTCTTAATATTGCAACAAGTGTTCATATTTCTGTGAGCCAGCAATGTTGATAAATACTTTCCCCTGTTATGAGCAGACAATTGGTCATTATCTGTAGAAGTGTCATTAAAATCACTTACCTGCTCGCTGTGCAAGCTACTTACTTGATGTTTGTAGTGGTATGGGGTAAGTCACGCCTGGCGTAGAACATCCGCGATGTTTCCCGATAGGACCGCAGAGCCTAGACGACTGGGGTGGAGGCCGTCTCGGCGATACAGTGCCTGACACTCCCGAAAGCACTCCCAGTTGTCCACGTAGTCCACGCCGACAGTGCCGCACCAGATCCGGAGCCAGGAGTGGAATCCAAAGAGCCTGCTGTACGACTCACACCCTCGTCTGTAGGTAGGCAGGAGGCCGGAAACGATGATCCTGGCGTCTGTCTCCTTCCGAGCAGTATCCACTAGCGAACGGTAGTGCTCCTTCATGATCTCGCTGCGGCAGGCAGAGATGTTGTTCGTCCCCACGTGGAAAACGACGGTGCCGACGTCATCCCGCCGCCACAGCACTGGGGGAAGACGTCGGGCAACATCCAGGATACGTGCACCTGGTAAACAACACACAGTAGCGTTATTTATCCCATTCGAGACTTTTAGGTGCCTAAGGATAGAGCTGCCGATAATAAAAACACTGCCCTGTTTATCTGTTGGTGCCGGTGCTGGTACAGGTGAGGACGGGGAGGCGAGCTTCTCAAACCGGTTGGTTGAGGTGAAGACTGGCTGAGGGAGGCTGAGGGATAGGTGGGGATGGCCTCGGCTTCCCGCGGCCACGCTGGTGCTGCCATCCCGGCGCAGGAGTAAAGCTGGCCGGTCCGGTGAGCCGCCTCGAAGAAAGAGCCGTGATGGACACGTCCGCATAGGAGGCGTTGCAGGCCGCCTCGAGTCTCCTCTTCTCGTGCTGGAGCTTCGACTGCTTCTCCAAGAGCTGCTGTATCTGGCAACCCAGCTGCTCGAGCTCCGTGCTGGGCCTGGAGAGTGCTCGTTCCTCCGCGGTGGCCATGAAGTGAAAGTGGGAAAGAAAAGTGTATAATTAATAACGAGTTTAATAATAATAATAATAGCACTACGTACAATTAAATGAGTTGTGTAAGTAGAAAGGATAAACAATAAGTGTTTAAAGAAGAACTTCTAAAAGTTCTGAGCAGCAGCACATAAACAAGCTAAATGTAAACAAGCTAAGCGTGCGAAACTGTAGGAACCGGAAGTGCGTCACTCGTGTCGTCACTCACCTGCGTCATCATGGTCACAAAATATGGCTACTCAGACACACAATTAATCACAGCTATCCATTGAATTTTGTAATGCATTGTTATATTACAGCACACATAGGCACATTATATTTAACTTTTATGTTGTTTGGCAACTGTAGCCTACTGTTAGTTAACAGTCATATATCAAAAAACAAATTATGAAAAAGTTAATTATTGTTTGTAATTTAATTCAAAAAGATAAACCGTCATATTTGGTTATATATTACACATAAAGTGATATATTTCAAGCCTTTCATTTTTTAATGTTCATCAGTATGGTTTATAGCTCAAGCATAGTAATATCATGGTTGTAGTTTTGTCTGCTGGAAAAGAAAATTAGCACCTCCATGAAACTTGTCTGCAGATGGAAGCATGAAATGCTTTAAAATCTCAGCTGTGTTGACTTTGGACTTGATAAACACAGTGGACCAACACCAGCAGATGACATGACACCACAAATCACCACAGAAACTATACACTGAAGTCTCTGGAGTCTCTTCACTCTTCCTCCATATTTTAGTAGCTTTATTTACAAATTAAATGCAAATTTTTATCTGGAAAGAAGAGTTTGGAGCAGTTATTGTTCTCTTTAGTCCAGGTAAGACACTTCTGATGATGTCTCTGGTTCAGGAGTGTTGATATTAGGAATGTGGCAGTTGTAGCTTTGAAAGATTGAATTGTCATTTACTCAAACTCACAATCATATATTCTTATAATAGGAGATTCTTATGAGCTAGAAGCCATACTGATCAACAAAAAAACAAAAAACAAAAATGGCTTAAAATATGTCACTTTATGTGTAGCTAATGTATTTATTTGCTGTATGACTGGACGTTATATATCATGGTCTGTGACTGTAATGAACAATAAATGGATTTTATCTATGTTAAAATCACTATAATGCAGAGCCTCTTGTCTGTTGAGAGTAGATCCTTGCAGTCACTTGAACCTTGACCACTCTTGTGATATTAACAATGTCATAAATTAGTAATATAATCAATTTACAACAGTCCCACTTATTTTATCTGGCAGAATTACATGAATGGTGTATAAGTCTCAGGTCAAGAGCATCTGCCTGGTGAAAACACATCTATCATACCAGTTTGAACGAGGGCACGCATGTGTTCAGTCTGTCCCACATACACCTACACTCGCTGAAGTGATCTGACTCAGGGTCACGAGGAACTGACAGGACAGCTTTCAGGTGATGAATGGAGTGATTTCACCTGGGTGGTAAATGAGAGGCAGCTTTTTGTACTTGGGAAAGCCTTTGGGATAGGGCTAATGAGGCTCCATTCTGAAGAATATTCACCCCATTGAAGAGTGTGAGTCAAGGACTTCAGAGGGAACAGAAGTCCTTGATTTTCAAATTCACTGAATATCTTTTTGACCCTGTATGTGAATGACAGCCTGCTCATTTCTGATAATGGCCCACTGTGCCGAAAGCCGTATGAGATGATGGCGTGAGTGAGATGAGTGTAGAAAATGTTGATATGGCTTCATGGAAACGTATTTACAGCCTGTATATGTGAACAAAAGTCAGGGGTGATTTGGTGGAGATTGCATGCTGAGGAACTGAAACAGTTTTAGATTTATGGTGAGAAAGCTTAGGTATCAAGCTGTTTTTAGCAGGCTAGCTAACTGCCGGAGGGTTTGATATTTCCTGCAGCCACTGCCGCAGTTTCTACACACTCAGGCTTTATCGTATACTTGCTGAGACTTTGACTTTAGACTTCAGTAGAAAATGAATTTAGAAAATAGAAACAATAGTTGGTCTGCCGGCTGAGCTTACAGTCCATTCATCTACAGTGATTACAGAAACTTTGTATACACTTCATTAGGTACACACACCTTGTATCTAAACTCATTGTCCATTGTAGCTCCACTGACCATATAGGTGCACTTTACAGGTACAATTATAGACTATTTCTCATTACACCTTCACTTCAGAAGCTCTAGAAGTTTCCACAAAGTTAGAGGTTTCTGAGATGCAACCTCCACCATGTGTCACCCGGTACCCAGTCAAATCACATCCTTTGCACATGATGATTGTTTTGCACTCTGCTACAACTGACTAGTGTGCTCGCTTGTTTATACATGCAGTAAACCCTGTCGTGACATCCCAGGGCAAGTTAATTCCTAATCAAGCATGGTCATAATCTTCTGTTATAACTCTATATATACAGACCAGCCACTTCATTAGAACCACCTCCTTGTATCTACACTCATTTTCTATTGTAGCTCCACTGACCATATAGGTGCACATAGGTGTAGTTCATCATGCCGCATTTGACCTGCATGTGGCCCAGGTTTTTGGACCAGAATCAGACCTAGATCCAGACTGCTAGATTCAAAAAGCTGAGCAGATGTGATTCAGGTGTGGCATATTGTAATTGGCCTTTTTGTGTGAGAACTCTTTTACCTTTTCATTTTGAGAAATGTTGCTTTCCTTACCCAGCATAAATGTGTTGAGATCCTACGACTGCTTAGACAGTCATCAATGTCAACAGAAGATTATAGCAACTACGTCCCACTGTGAAACCTCCCACCACAGCCTCGTGCCTGTCTCAGTCTTGTGTCCACATGCTCTTTGTTTACATTCTGTCATGTCTCTGCCCACTTAATGCACTTGTCTTGACTTTCAAGAATCATTAAGTGACTGAGGCCTTTCTCTCAGGAGAAATATTTGAGCAGCATAGTATAGACATTGAAGTACAGTAGTGCTATATATAATCCATATAATTATATAAAAACATATTATCCAGGGGACAGATATGATCTTATGGTTACTCAGACCAGAAGGTCACTGGTTCAATCCCCTGATGCAGGACACAACTGAAGTGCCTTTGAGTAAGGCACAAAACTCCCAACTGCTTCATAGGCACCACGGCTGATGCCCACTGCTCTGGGCATGTGTATATTAACTGCCCACTAGTTTGTGTGGAGGATAATTTCTGGTGTGTAACATAATGTTGAATGAGTTCCAAGTTGTAGTTTTGTACAGAAATGTACATTATTTGGACAAAAGAAGTATTTGGACACCTCAGTCATTGTTTCTTCTGGTATTAAGAAGCAGTTTATCCTCTGGTAGGCTTTCTACTAGGCTTTGATTGCATTCAGGCAGGCCTTAGTGAGGTCAAGATTGGATGATCACCACCTTACTTCATCCCCAACTCATCCAAAAATAGAGAGAACACAGTTCCACTGCTCAATGCTGTATCTTCTATACCTTACTTGGCATTAGATGTGGTGCCAATAGGTTTGTGTATAGTTCTGTTCTATTGGCAGTACTTCTCTACAGGGTCTAGACAAGCTGTGTGTGCATTTGTATATCTGTGTTAACTGTAGCTGAATTAGAAGGGGTGTCCACAAACTTTTGGACATATAGAGCATAATACAGCACAGTATTTACAGAAAATGTAAAACCTCACAACTCTATAAAGTTAGTGTCTGTTAGCTGTGACCCCGCCCCTATGCAGTATGCATATGATTAAATTTATGTAGGAGCCCAATATCTGAATGCACTCGAAATAAATGGAGCATTTTATTTCCTTTTCCAGCAGTTCTTCTCTTTGTACTATGCTGTGTAAGCACTTCTGTGACAGAGCACATCTAGCGTTCGCCTGGGGACGTGACAAATGTTTGTCTTTGCCTGGAGGCCTCATAGCCTTTCAGTTTCTCACAGTCAGAGCAGCTCATAGCCACTTTTTTTTTGACTTACAGTGTGGTCTTTTACTCACCATAATACATCACAATACGGCCAAATAGAAACGCGTCTCCGCAGGAAGCCTTTTATATCTCAGTGCCGGAGCTCCTCCCATTCTGAACATAATACATCGCCTCTCCATTAATGATTTCCTGTGTGTCTTAGTGTCACTGTGCATTGTTCACATCACACTAAAGCCTTTATGTGCAACAAACGTTGGTGCTTAATGACACCGTAACAGTTTAATGGGTCTTGAATAGAAATACATTATATTAAATGCATAATAAAAGTTATTCATTAATGGCAAGTGAGGGATATTAAGCCTTGGTTATTGAATTAATTTTTTGATCAGGGAATTGATGGGAAATTCAAATGAACTTTCTAAAGAGGATTCATCTTTTATGCTTAAAAAAATCAATTAGGGTGAATTCAGACGGAAAATTAAAGAATATTACCAGACTTTAAGTAAAGTTCTCTTTCATAAGGTGAAGATTTTTAGAAAAGAGGACTAAGCTGGGGGAAAGTGTGTAAAGTGCATAAGTGCTACATTCTTTAAGATGCTCATTGGCCACTTCATTAGGTACACATAGCTTAAATCTACATTCATTGTCCCTTTTACTGTAGCTCCATTGACCGTATAGGAGCACTTTGTACAAACTGTAGTCAATCTGTTTCTCTGTATACTTTGTTCATCTTGTCCTTCAAAGGTCAGGACCACCACCTTTTGGAGTGAAAATAATGCACAAACCAGCCAACAGTGTCAGGACTAGAGAACCAACACAACACAGCTACTGTTTCTGACTTTACATCTACAAGGTGGACCAACAAGGTAGGTGTGTCTAAAAGAGTGGACAGAGAGTGGTCTCCAGCAGCTCTTCTGTGTCTGATCCACTCAACATGCACTAACACACCACCACCACCACCACCACATCAGTGTCACTGTAAGATTAGTGAAAGTTCTGCCAGGTACATCACTCTGTCATCTGATGTCTCAACCAAACACCACCTCCCTATTAAAATATGTCAGCTCACCCATGTCTCTGACATTCACAGACTGACAGTTGGCTCCTCCCCTGCATACTTCACCCACAGGATATGCTAGATCCAGTACATCACTAGTCCTGGATTTCTGAAGGTGCTAAAGACTCTCTTTACACCAAAGACTGCCTGTGTTCATGACACCAAACAACACTGCAATTGTTTCAAAAAAATTATTGTAACCTTCCGATAAATATCATGCAGTGCATCACCCAAATAACAGCTGCTCTGTGGGGGTCCGACCATTGAAAAACAATGTAACGAAGTATACAGAGAAACAGATGGACTAGAGTCTGTAACTGTAGAACTACAAAGTGCACCAGTACACTCAGTGGAGCTAAAATGGACAATGAGTGTACAAGGAAGCAGTGTTAATGTCATGACTGACCAGTCTTTGTACCATTTATTAACTGTTATGAGTCATCATTCTGAGGCCTGAATAATAAAGTATTGCATTTTTCATACATTATGAAATGATTTTACCTGTGTCAAGTCATCTGTATATAAATGCCTTCAATTTTGAAATGAGGAAATAAAGTAAATAATGTTCTGTATGTGTCTCATGTTTTTCTCTAGATGTTGTATTCAGAATATTAAAATATCTGAAAGGCTGGTCTATGAAAAATAAGATATTTAAACACAATTAGATTGATGCTGCTATTGTGTTCTTATTCAAAAGCTCTTCCACTCTTTATTGTCAACAATTCAAGATACTAATTTGTTCTGTGCATCACAGTCTAGTGAATATACAAAGATGCGGATCAAAAAAACTCTTATTTTCTCATTTTTTTAAACTGAATTCTCCCAGAAAGAGTTTATAATACTTCAGATGGTTAACCTTAGAGAAGATTCTCTCACCTGGATCCTATAATTGTCTCATTTTGCAGCTGGAATAAACAATGATAAACAATGACTTGCATTATGCGAGTGCAATTACAAGGGTGAGATGAGGACCCTGGGTTATGAAAAAAGTCTCAGACAATGTCTCAGATGAACAGCTGCTTATTGTGGAGGCATCTTTTTTTAGGAAAACAAAAGAGTAAACTATCCTGTTTACTTATCCACTGGTTGAGCTGATGATAAAGGGTGTGGAAGTGAAACAAGAACAGATGTTAGATACTAAAATGAATGTTAATTCTCATTCATTCTTGTATATATACACCAAAAACTGTAACATCTTGAGTTTACATAAATGAAAAAGAACACTAATACACACTAATAAAAAAGCACACTAAATTATACATAATTTTTTTTTAAGTGACTGAAACAACATCAACAACAAATGCATATTTCAGATAACACAGCTTCTAAAGAAAAAAAACTTTATTTTAGTACAGATTCTAAAGAAAAAACTTAATTTGAGCACATATACTAAAGAAAAAGCCTAATTTTAGCAATTATTGTAAAGAAAACACTTTATTTTAGCACAAATTCTAAAGAAAAAGCTTTATTTGAATGTGTTGGGTTCTTTTTCTTTTTCAAGATTTGCATTTAGCTATGAAAAACTGAATAGCTAATTTTTATTTTATTTTAATTTAAACTAATTTAACAAGTATTTTTGTATTTCATTCATAATTCTGCTTGTAATATGTAAGTAAATCTGGTTAATTATGTATGTTCAACTTAATTTGAATATATTAATTCTACTTTGCACTTTGAATCTACTGAATATTTATATGAAGTTTGAAATGTAATCTGTTGCCTCAGTTTTATTGAGTAGATATATGGTAGTGTTATTTACAGTGTAGTTAATTTAAATTTTGTTTCTGCTTTTATGTTTAATATAACCTTCACCTGCTTACACTTCCATCCTGTTGACAGATATATTACATAAATGTTTTCATGTTAAAAATACAAAAGGTTTCTATTTAACAATGGATTATCTCCCTGCTACAACTGTCCCCACCACGGTCTGCATGCTTGTGTTTTTGTTCCCCATGTGCTGTCTTGTTGCCATGTGCTTTTTGTTTACATCCACATCATGTCTCTATGTCCTCGCCCTTGTTACATCATCCTGTCTGGATGATGTTCATCACCTGTCTTGTCTCGTCCTACAGCCCTCCTTGTTCATTCCCCTTTAGATTATGTTTGTTATTTAAGCTTCTTATTTATTTATCTAAGAGTCTTTCATCAGTCACTGAATGTTGTGAATGTTTGTAAAGGTTTGTTAATATTATTGTATGTTAGTGAATGTCAGGTTTATGCTTGTGTATGTAGGTCACTCATAGCATTATGTTTTTCAGTATAACCACAGCCTCATCTTTTCTGGTTTGGTAGCCACCAGTGTTTTGTTGCTGAATTGCGTTTGTATAATAAAGTCTTTCATTTGGATCACATCTCTGCATCCTGACTCGTCTTCAACCCTCATGTGCATTACATGTGTAATTGTTTTCATTTATAGCATTGTTGTAAAGCATCATTCCTTTGGAAATAACCTAAATACTTGCTGTGTAAACATCATTGATTTTACATGAACTATGAAGTCTTATATATGTAGCCTGTATTATAAAGTGCATTTATTTCTCTGTGGTATCTGTGAGGTGTATCATGATTTTCTCTCTTTTATTTCTAGTTTTGTGACACAGTGACTGGAAGTTTGCTATTTCATCAGGAAGTGGTTATGCCACAGATAAAAGCTGTGTACAGCTGGCTTACCCATCTCTCCATCTTTCTGAGATGCCATTCAGGGCCATTTGGAGCTGACAGAGTGGGTGCTGCAGACGTCACTGGGATGCTGCATTAGAGACCCCTGTTGACCTTTTATTCATTGGCCAAACTTCACCAGTGACATCACGGTTGCTCACCAAACTTTGTTATTTATACAAGCCAGTCACCATCCTGGATGTCTCTGTAACACTGAATGAAAATGATTTTAATTTATCCGTCTATTGTTAAAGAAAGACACAACCTTCACATCGGATATTCATCTTTAATTCATGTATAATTACATACACTACTGCTCAAAATGACCCATTACACTCAACAATTTCCATAACAATGCATTTTTTTATTTCAGAAAACAAATAATTTTTCTAGTATTTCTAGACTTTGATTGAATCGAGAAATTCTGCTGCTCAAGACACTCAATCTACTATGGTAGAAGGTTGAGCTAGGACAGTGTGGACACTTCTTAGCTCAATTTTAGTGAGACTATTTACTCTCTACCAGATGTTTAGTACATAAGATATCATAGGACCAAGGAATGTATTGGATACACTATAATATAATACATTAATTCACAAACAACCTCAACAAAAACTATTAATCATTAGAATAATATATATATTACTCCATAAACAACCTCAATAAACACTATTAATCACTAGAATAAGAGATATTAGTCCACAAACAAGCTCAATAAACATTATTAATCACTAGAAAAAGAGATATTAGTCCACAAACAAGCTCAATAAACACTATTAATCACTAGAATATGAGATATTACTCCATAAACAACCTCAATAAACACTATTAATCACTAGAATATGAGATATTAGTCCACAAAAAACCTCAATAAACACTATTAATCACTAGAATAGGAGATAGTCCACAAAAAACCTCAATAAACACTATTAATCACTAGAAAAAGAGATATTAGTCCACAAACAAGCTCAATAAAAACTATTAATCACTAGAATACAAAATATTAGTCCACAAACAACCTCAATAAACACTATTGTTGTATCCACTTTTCTGGTGTATCCATGAAATTCCTATGTCCAGTAAGGCCATGATGAAACTATGTACTAACCTTTTAGTGGAGAGTAAACAGTTGTACTAAAGTCTACAAGCTCAGGTACAAAGTGGTGAGACTGTCTTACCTCACCCTTCTACCGCAGAAGACTGAGAATGTGGATCAGCAGCATTTGTGGATTTGATCAGTCTTGAAATGGCTATACAATTTTGAACAGTAGGGTCCACAATATTATAATCTCTCTTTATGTGTATTTGGATCTTTTAAAATGGTATTTTATTTTACTTTTAGTCTTATTAAGCCTTTCTTTATCTTACTTAAGCTTTTCCTGTGTACCAATGTGCTTTCTTGCTGAGATAATTCTCCTGTTTTATGGCTGCCATCTTCTCTGCAATTACCTGTATTGATGTTCTTCATTACTTTTCTTTTTATCTCCAGGCAATGAGAGAGATAAGCAGCACCGCTCGCAGATGTTCTTGATTATGTTTCATTGTTATTTTTGCTTGAAATGTTGTCGATATTTTTGAGGTCATTTTGGAGACTTCTGGTCATCTTTGTGGTCTGATTAGAGTCTATTCTCCTTTAATTACAATCCAAGGTACACTATGTGTCCAAATGTTTGTGGACATCTGTTTTAATTAATGCATTCAATTGGCACAGATGTACAAATGCACACAGGTTGTCTAGTCCCTGTTGAAAAGTACGGCCAATAGAACAAAACTAAACACAAACCTATTGGCACCATGTTTAATGCCAGGGAGGGCAAGAGGGTGTATAAAGCCCCGCAAGCATTGAGCTGTGGAACTGTGTTCTCTACTCTATCCAACATTCTTGTCACTGAAGGCAATCAAATCCTTATGGCAATGCTGCAAAATCTAGATGAAAACCTTACAGAGACATTTACCCCAACAAAAGCAGGATAAACTCTTGATTTGAGAAGTAACAATGCATGAGCAGGTGTCCCAATACTTTTTTTCCACATACTTTTTGCTGTTTCTAGTTCATTGTACATGTTGTAGTGTTCCTTTAGATGTTCTCCTCTCTTTTTTTGCTGACGTGCGCTATAAATACAGCACGCTGATGTATACCTCTGGGGAAATGAAAAAAAAAAAAAAAACGCTGTCCTAACACAATATCAGTACTGTTTCATCTAAGAACATGGGGGATCAATTGACAGTGGAGCTAAACGATCAGCTTATCAATGTTTTGCCCTTGACTGAGCACTGATCAAAGCTGCTTTGACTGAAATCCGTAGAACCTGCTGTAGGTTAAAGTCCACACAGGGAAACACATTGATTTGGGAGTGAATGTGGAGAGCTGCACTATTGACTGCTGTGACCTGGAGTCAGTCCATTAGTTCCATGAGTTAAAGTCTGGTGTCTTCACACAATGAATGTATAATGTGCTCCTAATGGAACTCTAACAGGATGAGGGTTACTGTAAAATTACTTGGGAGAACTCTGAGAAGTAACATGGCTGGCACTAAGTGGGTAGCGGCCTATGCAAATTATTGCAGCATTGTCTGCAGCTCTATGATCTCTATTCTCTTAGGCTGTGGAGGAGTGCAGAATATTCATGAGAGCTACACGGGACAGTCAATGGAACAACAGCACTCGGAGGACTCGGTGGGAAGCCTGGAGGCATTCGGGTACTTGCTGCTACTCAGGAGAAAGTCATTACTGTTCTGCATGCGCTCCACGCTCTGGCTTGACTCAGGTTTGCTCTCCGAGCTCCATAAGAGCTTTACTCATCTGCCATTTTCAATATCATGCCCTAAGGCAGTCCTGATACTGTGAAATGTGCTGTGAAAGAGATGGAGAATCCCTCAGCTCCATTATTCAATAGAGTTTCCCCTTTAGATGTCTAAACTGAGTCAGGGCGATTGGGCCAGAATGAATTCTGACAAACATGCAATTGAATGATCATAAATATACAGCGCAGATATTAGTCCTGACATTTTCTCTTAATCTATTTGTCAGTCATGCACTTTGGGCTTCATATAATGAGATGCTATTATTCTGAGATCACGGATATATTCCTGTTCCTCGGTTTACACGCTCATCAGCACGTAGAGGCCGTGACCAATAACTCCATCACCATGAAACATGCCAAAGAGCAAAGATGAGAATGTTCTTTAATATGGGTTATCTTACAGCTTGGCTTTCTTCTCTCTGAGTACTGATACAGAGGAAAACTGATGCTGATGGAGTGCTCACATAAAAGGATAAAATTGCAATGATATACCATAAGGATAAAAGTACTGGGACACCTACTCATTCATTGCAGGTTGTAATACGTTATCCTGCTAAAGTAACAGTCTAAACTGTCCAGAGGTTTTGGAGCACTGCTGTGAGAATTTGATTGCATTCAACCAAATGAGCCTTAGTGAGGTCAGAATGTTTGATGATCATCTCAAAAGTACTGGATAAGCAGAGGAGACCTCAATGCTGGGGGCTTTATATCCTTTTAGCCAATGTCTGGCATTAGACATGGTGCCAATAGGTTCATGTTTAGTTCTATTCTATTGGCAGTACTTCTCTATAGGGACTAGATAAGCTGTGTGTTTGTGCACTTAAAGAACTTGAATTATGTATTAGGATAATGATTAAGGATAAGGATTAGGATAAGGATAAGGATTAGGAAAAGGATAAGGATCAAGTTAGAGTTTGGATTGAATTTAGGGTTAGGGTTAGTGTTAAGTTTTGGGTTGAGGCTAGTTTTAGGTTGAGGATAAGTCTTAGGATAAGAGTGAGGCTTTGTTTTTGGGTTGATCTTAAAGTTAGGGTTAATATAAAGTCATAGGATAAGGGTGAGGATTAGGTTTTGGGTTGAGATTAAAGTTATGGTTAGGATTAGGTCTTAGGTGTGAGTTAGGGTTATAGTTATTTTTTTTAGAAAACTATTTAAAAAGATAATTCTTCAAAGATTATGTAGTAAAAATGGTTCTATATAGAAAAAAGACAAAAGGGTTCTTTGCATGGTAAAAGAGTTATTCAGATTGATGAGAAATTTGTTGTAGATGGTTCTAAACAGAACCTTTTTTTTAAAAAAAGGTTCCATATAACCCCAAAAGGGCTGCTATTGTTATGATGTTAAGCTTGTAATAATAGAGGAACCCTTTTTGGTGCTAAATAGAACCATTTTCAGAATGCTTATAAATAGAACCATCTACAGCACATTCTTCATAAATCTGAAGAACCCTTTCACCATGAAAATAACCCTTTTGGGTTCTTTGAGTGTTCATGGTTCTATTTGGAAACATTTTCTGTAGTAAAGAACCATTGAAGAACCATCTCTTTTAAGACTGTATATGAACTATGAACACTCAAAGAACTTCTTGGGTGGTGAAGGAGTTCTTCAGATTGATGAAGAATGTTGTTTAGATGGTCCTTTACAGATGCTTTCTGAAAATGGCTCCATATAGCACCAAATAGAGTTCCTCTATTATTTCAAACTTGACATTTTAAGAATAGCAGAACTCTTTTTGGTGCTATATAGAACCATTTTCAAAAAGCTTCTGTATAGATCGATTTAGAACACATTAATCATCAACCCGAAGAACTCTTTAATATTTTGTAATGTAAATCAGCTGTACATGGTTCTATATATCAGTTTTCTTCAGTAAAGAACCCTTGAAAACACATTTTAAGAGTGTATAGTTGTCACATTACTGCTAAAAGACCACCATGTCTAAGTATTCAGGTATTTAAAACAATTATGTGTAAAGTCTGTAGGAGTCTACAAAAGGACACAATGCAAAAGATCCATTGTAGAATACAAATTAAACCTTGTCTCAGTCTTAATGCCTCTCCATTTCAAATCAATTTACCCCCCAGTGTCATAAACTAATAACCTAGTGGAAAGGCTCTAGTTTATTGATGAGTGACACAAGCTTACCCGCCCCTGAGATAATGTAATTTAATCTATGGAGGTGTTTTTCTTCCTTTCTTTGCTCTCTGCTCTCAGGACAGATGCGTTTTAGATATTGATTTCTACGTATTTAACATTTCCTATTTCCATACACACTCTCTGACCACTTCATTACGTACACACATTCATACACTACATTCAGCTCCACTGACCATATTGGTGTAGTTCTACACTTACAGCCTGTAGTCCATCTGTTTCTTTGTATACTTTCAGCTTGTTCTTCAATGGTCAGGATGACCACAGAGCAGGTAGATAATTATCAACACTGCAATGACACTGATGTGGTGGTGTGTAAGTGTGTTGAGTGGATCACACACAGCAGAGCTGCTGAAGTGACACCTTAGTGTCACTGGTGGAGTGAAAATAGTACACAAACCAGCCAACATTGTTAGAAATGAAGGACTAGAGGACCAACACAAACTGTGCTGAGCTACTGTCTCTGACTTTACATCTACAAAGTGGACCAACAAGGTAGAATGGACAGAGAGAACACACAAAAACACACCACCACCACCACGTCAGTGTCACTGCAGTGCTGAGAATGATCCACCTGCCGTGTGGGGGTCCTAAACATTGAAGAACAGGGTGAACAAAGTATACAGAGAAACAGATGTACTACAGTCTGTAAATGTAGAAGTGGTCAGTGGAGCTGAGTGTAAATACAACATATGTGTACCTAATGAATTGGCCAGTGAGCGTATGTGAGCTAACACTCTGCTATAAATAATGTAACATAGTCTTTAATGATATTTTTTAACTGTGTGGACACAGAAGTAAAAATTAGTGTCAAAACATGCTTAATGAATGATGACTGGCAAAGAGCAAAATTATACGATAAAAAGAGTCAAGCTGTAAAATATGAAAGCAGCATAAACTATTCTCTGTGATTACACACATAGGTCCAGCTTTGTTTTTATAATTGCATATGTTCTCCTTTTGCAGTTTCCTCACGTCAGTAATGAGTTCTTCATGATAAACATGGCCATGCATTGATGAATTTTGCATGGAAAAGGCTTTCACTAAAAACTCTGGGGCATCAGGTACTAAAGAAAATATCAGATACTATATCCTATGGTACATATAAAGTAAGGCAAGGGATATTTAAAAAAAAAAAAACAACCATGTTACATCAAGTAGATATCTTCATCTTTAATACTCTTCAAGATAAGACGGATATGAAAAGATCCAGTTCACGATCCTGAACCTGTTTGCCATTTAATTCTTAATATATTTCCAATAAAACATGTTTGTGGTGGATAAAGGCTCTTTAGATCGCTATCATGGTTAATGTCACTCACTGAAGAGTTTTCTCTCTCATTTTGTCAGTCTTGTAATGATATTCCACTTACCTGACACTCATGTAAGTTTCAGCAGCTTTATTTAATGCAGTTAACATACACTGATCTGCCATAAGTCTAGTCCATCTGTTTCTCTGTATACTTTGTTAGCCTCCTTTCACCCTGTTCTTCAATCATAATGACCTCCACAGAGCGGCTAATATTTGGGTGGTAAATCAGTGACACTGATGTGGTGTTGGTGTGTTAGTATGTGTTCTGGTACAACTGGATCAGACACTGTGTCAACTCACTCTCCACTCTATTAGACACACCTATCTTGTTGGTTCACCTTGTTGATGTAAAGTCAGAGACAGTAGCTCATCTGTTCTAACAGTTTGTGTTGGTCTACTCATCCAGGTCTGTCCAACTTCAGTCCTGGAGGGCTGGTGATCAGCACAGTTTGGTGATTTCTCTGCTCTGATTCTATAGTTAAATTACCTGCTGAGGTGTGTTTGATCTGGAAGAATCTGGAATCTGGCCCTCCAGGACTGAAGTTAAACTGTTAGTGTTGAATAGTGGGATGAAGTTAAGGAGACAACAGAAATAACTGGAGTTGAATAGTGAAAAGTTGAGTCATTTTAATACTGTGAATATGTCCCAGAACAGTTTCTTTAAATAACGATAACTAGAATGGCCCCTAAATGTCAATAGGAGGTAGAGATGGTCCCAGTCAGCTACCTCCTCATTCAGTAAACAGACATGAAGGAGAAAGCTGGTGTGGCCACTATCTTCTATCATATATCCCTTCTTTAGGGCTCTGATATATTTCCGTAAGATGTTACACCAGCTTCTGACTTGTGAGTGAATGTGTAGTTAACTTCCAAATCACCAAACACACAAAAGTCTGAGTTGTCATTTTGCTGCCAACGACTTTGTAGAGGAATCACAGAGACAACTTAAAAAAGGTTCTGACCAACCAGTATGGCTGAGTACAGCTGAGAGTGTGGGAGTGGCAAGAATGGCCTGTGCCCTCGAATATAGAGAAACATAACATGGAACCTGGTTTGGAAAGGACTTTCCATGACTATAGTTCAGTTCCTGAAGTGTCAAGTCTGGCTGGTGGCTTAGTGGTTAGCATGTTTGCCTCTCAGCACTGAGGTCTTGGGTTCGAGTCCACATCTGAGCGGAGTATCCATGTTCTCCCCGTGTCTGCGTGGGTTTCCTCCGGGGACTCCGGTTTCCTCCCACAGTCCAAAAACATGGAGGGCAGGTGAATTACCCTGATGTGTGTATGAATGTGTATGTCTGTGTATGAATGTATGTATGTATGTATGTATGCCCAGATATTGTTGGCACTCTGTCCTGGGTGATCCCCCTAGTGCTCGATGTAGTCCTCCAGGTGGACGGTCGCTTCCGGTTGAGAGTACGCTGTGCACGATTGGCTGCCGCTTCTCACCGGTGTGCGTGGTTGAGTGTGTGTAAATGGAGTGTGTTGATAGTAAAGCATCCTTGGGTATCTAGAAAGTTCATTCATTCATTCAAAGGAGATAGAAGACCTACAACAACAATTAAAGCAGATAAAATTACAAAACATCTTTGGCCTTCAGAGATTTGCAGGTTCTGATGAAGACATTTGGTTATAGGTAAGATTCTGCTGCATCTAACAAACAGTTTTTTCCAAAATACAGATGGTTTATATACAACTTGTACATGT